>JARBER010066624.1:0-28812 GCA_030265075.1 Balanus glandula | reverse complement strand
CTCTCCCCTCTCTTTCCATCTCTCTCTCCCCTCTCCCTCTCTCTCTCCCTCTCTCTCCCCCCTCTCTCTCTCTCTCTCTCTCTCTCTCTCTCTCTCCCTCTCGTCAAACCACCTTCACCCGCCTACTATCATCCCACGCACTCGCACGGCTGCAGAGCGCTCTGTTTTATCGCCAATCGTCACCGCGCACCGGTGTCGGCTGATTAGGACGCAAGACCGTCGACTTAGCCACTCCAAATCACACAGGGGCGTTACGCAAGTGGGTGTACTCTGTGTCACGGAGCCGTCACTCGTCCGGCCGATGATGAATGCTCGGAGGCGGCGGCGACGCGACACGCGGTCCACCCTGTTTATCGATCTCTTCCACCCTGTTTATCGATATCTGCCCGGTCTGGTCGTCGCGGCACCCATCTCGGCCCGACCAAGAGCCCTCTCGGTTGCGTAAATTGCCGACCGGTCGACCCTGCGGTCTGCACCGAGCCCATTCGAACCACCGTACATGCTCGCCCATTCGGCATTTGGCGACTCTTGATTGGACATCCGAATCAGCTTATCAGTTTCGACGGATGTTACGGCGAACACAACGAGCGTTGCCGGCCGGTTCGGCCGGGCCCGCTTAATTAAAACACGGCTCTACCGGGTATGGAGCCCATCTCATTAGAAAAGTCCGGTTAAATGGGACCGCTGTGGAGCGAGTTTGAATGCACAGGGCTGGAGGGGCGGGATGATACTGATTGATCGCGCGGCGCAAACATCAATGAAGCATTGGCTGCAGAAACGCCCCGCCTGGCCTACTGTGCGGCGGCGCGGAGGCTCCGTGATTGAGTGGAGAGCTTCGCTGTAATAGCAGTAACCCGATAAACAAGATGTGTAAATACCGGTAGCTGGGGAATGACGATGGGCCCATTTAGCTGTCGATTTATGATAGTTCTTGAGGCAAGACATGGCCAATTTATGATGACTCCCGGGCGAGCCGGTGCGTTGTAAATCAACGCCGGCTCGGATTGCTCCGACTTCTGCGGAGGAGCGATCCGATCGTTTGTCTTCGATCCTATCACCTATGTGCTGACAGGGTGGCGGGCCCGCCCCAAAAACCTGCTCACTACCGGTGGGATATGAAGTGTCGTCTTGCCGCGCGGTCCCGGCGGATCCTCGCAAACTCCCACCGGGCTAAGACTGTTTTCCTTTTACTCGTTTTTCTCCTGCGCCTCATTTAATCTCGGCGAACTTTTGCGACAGCGCCGACGGAGAGAAATGCAATAAATCAAGCATCCAATTATAAACGCATTCCGGCGCACACGGTCGCGGGAACGCTGGGAGCAGGCTGGTGGTACATCGGTGCAGCATCCAGCCCTCTGAGTTGGCTGGGAACTTTAGTGACTTGGCTTCTGGGCCTTAGGTATACGACATTAGCTATGACACAGTTCACAAGCCTGGGGTGCAAAGCGCGAACTTTGGCAATACATATCTCCCGGAAAATACAGTACTTGTAACATCAGGGCAATCTTGAACACAACTATTTGCACCAATTATTTTTGACTATCGATGCAAGTTTCCTGAAGACTTGAAGTAATGTTTGCGGCATATCTGTTCCGCATTCTATACATTTGTTCACATTTGCGCGATCATGCTCCTTATTCATCAACAAAGATCCACGGTATACATTTCCAAACAAAAATTTCCAAAACGCAGATGAGCATCGGAAACGCCCAACATCATCTTCGAACCGACACCGATCAAACCCGCTCCGACCCGAGTGACAAATCTGCACCCCCGCTGAGACCCCCGCGTCTCGGGCGGGCCGCTCGGGTGTCACGGGCGGGCACCACCCACGTGCAGGCTGCCTCCTCTCGCCACCTCCGCCGGACCACCAGCGCCTTCAAAGCGTGCCGCCGACGCCGACCCGCCGCCAGTTTCGTCCAATCATCGCCGACCCATTTTTAACCTGCGCGGCGCGTTTGAGACGATAAACGGCGGCCAAAGCGGCGCTAACACCGTGCCGCGCTTCAAGGCGCCGAGGCGTAAACGGCGCGCCGCGCCACTTCCGCCGCCAGCTCCGATCGTGGCGCGGGAGAGGCGAGTGATGCTGTTCGGGGAGTGGGGATCGATTGTCATGGTGATGGTGTTGACTCGGGAATACTTTGATGCTGGCTTGTATTGCACTATGTGCTTTGGTGCTGCTTGTCGAGCTTGTTGAGCACAACTCAATCGAGCTATGACGTAACTTGACTAATATTGCCTGGAGTAACTGATTTGGGACATCTTTCACGCCGCTTCCTGCCTAAGTGCATTGTAATGTAATAGTACTATGCATGTAGAAATAAGTTACCATTTAACCGGTGTCCAGTCTTTTACCGAGTACTGCTTCTTATCAGTGGTGGCTTCTTTACGCACCTGTCAGTAAACGCTCAGGTGGACCGACTATTATCAGCGGGACCGCCTGCACCGAACCCAGCCATTTTTGCGTGTGAAACTCGTCAAAAGTCAAAACCGTTAAAAGCGAAACCAGGTGTATGGTTATAAAAGGCCTTGTAATGACGCCGGACACAACATATCGTGCCAGAAAGTCTGGTCACAACATCGCACTTTTCACGAATCACCGCGCTCGTCACCGAAATCTGCCTGTTCATCTGCCTTGTCGGTTGTCGCGTTTCTGCACCGCGGACATTTTCGGTGTCGGCCGGCGGCTTAAACGTGTACGCAGTCTATTGTTCGCCCAGATGGCGTGTTGTCACCAGCCCTGTGACGAGTGGAGGCGAACAGGCACCTTCAGTGAGCCGCCTGCCGCCTCCCCACGCACTCCGACATTCCGCCGGGCAGAATCCTCACACGGTGTCACGAGCGTGTCCTGGGTCGTGTACGATAGTCAGATGTTAGCAGTCATCAGTCAGGTGTGATGTGTCAGTGAGTTGAGTGTCATGTCATGTCGTGTGTCGTGCGTGGTCTGTGGTGGTTGTTGGGTGTTGTATTTGTCTGTCCCGTCCCGGTTGTTTGGCACTGCGCTTATAACACGCTGCGGCTCACGGACTGTGATCGACCACGTCTCACGTGCCACGTGACTGGCCTCGTGTCACGTGGCACGCGTGCCATCTCCTCCCGTCGCGGGTGCCCATTGTAGCGTGCCTGACTGCGCGGCACGAGCCATCTGGTGTCCCACCCACAAGTGAACGTGACTGGAGAAGGCGGCCGATGGATGCAGACTACCAAGTGGTACAGCCTCGATTTCAAATTCTGACAAGGTTATGGGAACTGCGATCTGATTTGTTAAATTTGTTACGCCAACTTCAATCCTGATGTTTGATTCAAGTCTGTTCGTATTATTTGCTTAGATTAATTAAGGCAACTGTAATGCGGTATTACTAATTGCTTAGATTAGTTAAGGCAACTTTAATGCGGGGTCATGCCATCGTTATGTTGCTTGTAGTCATTTTGCCTCCTTGTAGATCAATTTGCTAGGACTTATCATGAGTTGCCACCTCACTGATCGCCGGGAATTCCCCACAAATTAATAATAGCGGACACAGCTGGACACCACACCACGCCGGAGCGAGTGTCCGTCACACTACGAAGCGCCCCGCACCTGACACATAACACACATGACAAATGACACAGCACCCCGCCCCTGACACACGACACAGCGCCCCGCTGCTGACACATAACACACATGACAAATGACACAGTGACCCGCTCCTGACACACGACACAACGCACCGCTCCAGACACAGCGCCCCGCTGCTGACACATAACACACATGACACATGACACAGCGTCCCGCTCCTGACACACGACACAGGTCCCCGCTGCTGACACACAACACCCCTGACACATGACACAGCACCCCGCTCCTGACACACTACACAACACCCCGCTCCTGATACATGACACAGCGCCCCGCTCCTGACACATAACACCCCTGACACACGACACAGCGCCCCGCTCCTGACACACTACACAACACCCCGCTCCTGATACATGACACAGTGCGAGCGTTCTCAGAAGCAGTTAGTCATGGCAGGACAGCGCTAGATCGAGTGCATATTACTGGCACGATACATGCCAGACATCAGCATGTACTTGTTGATTGAACCGTGTTAGAGGGAATCGTGCCCAATGTCTTAGACTCTTAACGTGCCAATCGAACCGGTTGATGTTCGCTGCTGTAGACAGTTGCCAAAGCTGATGGCGCGGAAATAATTATAGTGAAGGGGAGGTGCCGAGACAGGCGGCAAGCAGGCTGCTGTATCCAATGCCATATCTTCTCTCATTGCTCCTCTCTTTTGTTTTTCCTCTGTAATGATGGACTGGGAATGTCTGCGTCGGTAGGGCGCAGGGCTTGGCATTTCGGAGTTCCCAGCTCGGGCCTTGCTGCCAGGAAACTCGCTCGGTACCGTCTTTGTCAGTGTCCCTTATCTCCTCCCATCCTCGTCTTTTTCTCTTATTCTTTCCGCATATCCTATTTTCGTCCTCATCCCATTCTCATCCTTTATCTCATTCTCTCCCTTCCCTCCCATCATCGTCCTGTCTCCCATTCTCTCTATATCTCCTCCCTTCTATTTTCGCTCTCTGCATGAACCTCCTCCGATCTCTCCAGCCCACAGCGCCTCCTCTCCCGTCATCCATCTCTGCATGAACCTCCTCCGATCCAGACCCCCAGCGCCTCTCCCGTCGTCCATCTTGCCAAGCGTCGCGTCGTCGCCGACGTTCCCGCCGCGTCGAACGCGACGGAGCTGCCGCGTCGGCGCCGACGGCCTATCAGCCGGCATTTTTCCTGCCGGGGCTGATCGGCCCTGCATCGATCCGACGGGCCGCCGGTCACGTGGTCTGCGCCGTCCGCCGGACACGCAGTCACGTGACCGTCTGTTGCCGCGGGCAGACAGATGATTGGCGGATGGCGGAGGCTGTAAAAATCAGCATGGCCGGCAGCGTCCGGTCAGGATTGCGTTGGTGTCGTTTACTCGTTTGTCACTGATGACGCGTGCGGTGAGATGCAGCGACGCCGGACGACGAGTGTCAAATTCGTATCCTTTCAATCCCTAGAACAAATGTGAGATATTCAATGCGCAGAGAGTTCAAGAAACAAATGGTTTCGTTTTCTTCTTCGTAAATGTTTGGTAATCATCATTTCTGTGAAGCATAAGCAAAAGTATTGCTTTTGCATGCATATTATGTGTTCAGGACCTTCTGTGAGTATTCTGGAACATATTCGCAGCTGACAGTGGTTGCTAAAGCAAAACTCAAATTGATGGTTAACAAAAGACAAAGTGGACACTGAACTATAATATTATCTTGGTGGGAGTAATAATTGCAATGGACGCCGGACATTTGGAGCAACAAGCGCGATGACACGAACCCAAGTGCCTTCACCACTCTAAATTAGGTGGCGATGATGAAATGGGCGTGTCATTGCTTTGTTGTGCTTAACTGGCGAAACATGAGTGGAGAGATAAGAGAAAATCCCACCATGGCACCGCAAGGTAAAGGAAAACAACATTTCTTAGGAGCCCAAAAATGCCATGATGACATTTTATGATTTACTGCGGCTGTAAATTCGTGATGCTGCACGAAATGGCACCAACGATGCCATCTAATACCATGTGTGTGATTCCGCGAAACTGTTGATGCATCAACAGGATTGGTCTTTGGTTCGTACTTCGTGCTTCTTTCAGCACCTTTCTCTGATTCCTAATTCTCCAAGTACCTACCATTTACTTATTATGAAAGGATATGCTCCTTTCCACTAAATAGGAGATTATAACACTAACATCGAGGCGAAAATGTATTACACGAATCAGGAATAAGGAAGAGACAACACACGGTGATATCAGCCGGTCTGTAATGAGTCTTACGGATCCGTAGTAGGAAGTTTCCATCACATACGCACTACGGATTGGCGATCAATACGCTACTGTCAACGCATTAGAACCACCGAAGCGGAATACGTTTTGTTTTGTTATGTTGAAACCACGCGTCAGCGACACACAAGCTAGGTCCCATTTCGCTTCCCGTCCCATCGGTAGTCGATACCTATCCGATTCGGCTGAATTTCGGCCAATCCAGCAGGTCCCGATTCTCGCCCCGCCGCGCTGGTGTCCTTCCCTCGGTCTGCCTCCAACGCGGCAGGCACACCAATGCCGTTTTTAAACATATGGAAATGGCCCCGTGCATGCATGCACTTTGCCATGTATGCTAATGAGTAACGGTGGGCCGGCGGGGCGAGTCCTGCTTCGTTAGTCAGCTACCTCATCAGCGTGGCCGTGCCGCGCCGGCCGCGGAGGCCTCCTCCGTGCGACAGAGTCGGCGCGTCGTAAACGTGCCGCCACCGGATGTGCCGCCGATCGTAAAGATGCTATCGTAATGACAAACATTTGCATATCACTCGTTACTTGCCCGACGGCCGAGTGCGCGCCCCAATTTGAATTTGTAGTGAGTACAATGGGCAGTTAGTGTCATGCGTTTGTAAAGCGAACACGTTATAGGCGGTGAAAAAGGGTCATCACGATGAGCTATGTCCACTGTCCACCGACCAGCTGTTTGTATTGATATTAATTAGAACACGCGATGTGCATACGAGACGCGATTAACCAATGCATGGGGCTATTTTATTCTATGGTATGTTTATTGTCTATATTGATGCATTTTCCGTGCGTGTAGCTTCAAACGATAAGCAATAAGAGTTTAAGTGCTGTCCTTTTCCCTGGACGATGGTGTTTGCTGCATTGACAAGGTGGTTGACTTTTTAATATTACACCGAGTTTGCTATACTGACTCTACGATTAAGTGCTTTGCTTAGTCTCTTGAGGTTAGCCTACGGCAGCTTGTTCGTATAAGTTTTACACAACTTTCGGTGTGTTCAAAGTTCAGGCCTCTTGGAAATCTTTTCGGTCTCAGCATTTTGGAAATTTCCTCCCTCAAATCCTGCAAACGCGAACAAAAAGTTTGTCTGAAGGCTCGTTAATTCTTGGGAGTCATTTGTAATCCGTTCATTTAATAAATTTCCGTAGTTTTGCATCCGGTGAAGCCGGAGACAAAAGAAGCCGGGCCATTATTCACATAACTCATGCATAGTGTCGGATAATACGCTTTTTAGCTGCAAGCTAAATTGAAGCAGAGAGAAACGCGCGATCAGGCTCGTTATAAATGGATCTGGAGGGAAAAATTGATGATAAATTCAGCTGGCTGCTATAGCTTAGAGCTGCCAACACCGAGCTGTCGGTAAAAAGACCGCTCTAGCCGAAATGCTTCAGTGAAACTTCAAAGGAATACCGCGCCGGGCGGCAGAAACGGAAAGGGGTGTCTGGGCCGGCCAAATTAGAGAGCTGCGGGTAGAGGTAGCGGCGTCGACGGTGCTGTTCGGGCACTGTGTTTGACATTTAAACAGCGGGCTGTTAAGAGCTCAAGGCACATACAGCAGAGTTGGTGGTCCATTTATTGACCTCTGATTGGCTGTATCGGAAGGGGTATGACGATTTCGTTTCACGCTTGCTGTGGACATCGGGATCACCATGGGCCAGGTAACAGCCCCTGTCTTCATGTTCACGTTCACTTTTTTGTCCGTAGAGGTCACACATTGTGTGGTGCTTTATTGTGCTGAAGGTCGACATTGTGCCATCTATTGCGGTGCTTTGCTACTCCAGTTGCAGACTGGAGGATGCAATTGAACATTCCTTGCTTCTGCATCTGTCTTAATGAGCCTCAGATGCAAAGCATGTAGAGGCTCACGTGCGGTTGGAAATAAATATGATGATGAGGCGGCAGGCGGGCGCGGCCCACTCTGTGAATGCCATTATTATGGCCTGCTTCCGCGTGTTAAGCCAACCACTTCTCACGAATCAATTAATCCAATAATGACACGGGGAAGTGTTGCGGATGATTTATTGCGCCTGCTCTCGGATCCTGTTTGCGGTGCACGCTGACACTGTACTGTAGTGCAGGTCGAGTACCACAGACTTACAGTGATCAGAACAAAAGAAATGGAGAGGCGAAGGCGCAGCGTGGTTTGATTGAAAAGCCCACAGAATCTTACGTTTCGATCAGCTCTGTTTGCATGTCCACTGGCCAAGCGGCAAGCACAATACAGGGTACAACAACACCTTACACACCCTTAATCGAGTCATTACAAAAGTCTGACTGCGGCGGCGAGTCAACGCCTGTTTGCCCATCACTATCTGTGTCATAGCTTACAACCCCTGTTTATTGAGAGAGAGTCCTTTTGGCTGTCACTATGTTTGTCATATATAGCCAGCTGCTCATTATGAGAAGTCAGGGGACATTTTCAGCTTCACGCGACTGTGCTGTGGTCCGCTGACCCAGCCGGCTCGCGACTGGCGACTTTTTCCCGGCGGATCCCCGATCAACGCCGGACAACCGCATGCATCTCGATCGAAGGCCTTCGAGACAAACATCCCAGCCGTGTCGTGTCCGAATCACGACCAACGCTCGCTCACCTCCCAACATTCCATGATTTTCGGACAGGATGCGACCTTCTCCCGCTCTTCGCGCTATCCCTTCCCGACCGAGCCCCCCCCCCCCCTCCCCCTCCCCTCCCCCCTCCCCCGACGGTGTCCAGTCGCGCAGCCTGCCGTGCCTACCTCAGCCGCCGGCCGTGGCGGCTTTATCCGTCTCTGGCCGCTCCGGGCTCCCGCAGACGGTAACTCTCGGGAAGCGGTCGGGGATGAGCCCTGACTTGTAATGCGGGCGTTGCATGAGACGCGGCGGATCATGCACGTGTGGCGCACGCGCGGCCGCCCAGAACGGAGGGCGGACCGGTCCGACGCGGTGCAGGAGGCGCCAGGCTGCTGCGGGGTGGTTCCAACGCTAATGTTGTGATTTGTCGCAACATAGATGTAGCAAAAGTCAACTTGCATCCATGGCTGTAAACATCTTCATGTTTTTGTTATGATTTCGCAACATATGTATGCCTAACCGTATTGGCCCTTGTGTGAAACAAGCAAAAACAAAATACGGAAAAGGAATGAGGCACATTTAATAGGACAATGCATTATTGAAATAAGAACGTATTATGGCTGTCATTTTTTTTTATCAGTGTTTGAAACATTAAGTTTGGTTCCATTTATTTGATAGCAGCTTTATTGTTGACAGGCATGACGTATATGTGATCTTCCTCATATCGTATACCATTGAACGTCTTATACTACTTTATAGTTTTATGAACATGCGACAAAGCAGTTTTTTCGACCTAAGCACCCAACACAGAAGGTGTTGCACAATGTTTAATGGACATCATAAAGGATTTAATGAACTTGTTTCACGTAAGGTAAGCCAAATAGCGCAAGTTCCCATCGCTGCCCACTGCATGACAGACGATAAAGATGTTGTCATCTCTAGCCACGATGTCCACGTGTCATGAAATTACTCGCAAAAATAGACACAACGGTCATAAAACTGCTAAAACTACTTAGCACATTCCTAAGCTGGCATCAGCGGTGAACAAAATGTCTGCTTATCGCGCTAAGCCCCTGACGAGCTGAGATTTAGCTGGAAACATACTCCGCACGCCTATGCATGCTTAATCGTTTTATTCATGTCACTTGCTATTTTTCTGACTTCGAAGAGTCCACCTCTCACATGTAGGTATTGGTCGTAACAAGATAGAAGCCGAAACTGGTGGATGGCAGGTAATTCAAAACGTGATTTATTACTTAATTTGTATTGGCATATTCATTGGCACAGTGAATGAACAACTAATGTCTGGTGCATTCCATATTGAGCCATGTCATTGCTGTTGTAGCTAAAGAAAAGACCAAATGACATGATGCAAGCAAGACCAGTCTTCCTTTTGCATCCAATTTTTCCTTGGACGTCGTCACCAAGCCGATCCCCATATTATCCTGTATGGATTATTTTGAACCGAATGGATCAATTTCTTCCTAATGACCCGGCTCCAGTAGCGCCTGCGTAATTTCTATATAAGTTATAACTGTGAATTATCAGTCACCCATGACCAGTTCTGTCTACCCACACATATCGGTGGCTCTTGGGCAAATGATATCTAACCTCACAGCGCTAGTGACGCATTTCGACGGCTCTTCGGCTGAACACGCTGTAATGCCGGGAACATGCCGCCACTCGGCGCTAATAAGCTCAACATGCCGCACACCCAGGTGGTCAGCTTCGTCGTGCATCACCGCATCAGCAGGACCGGATGGGGAGGGTCGAGATGCGTCACTTCCTAGTCATCCAATCTTGCTGTCTCCCTGTCACGATCAGTGGACAAGAAGAACAAGCTTTTCCTGCATTTCCATGTTTCGTTATCGCTCTCCCCAGTTTCCGCTGTCGTAGAATGTTACAGTATTTGCGAAACTTCCACAATGTGTTGCGCCAGGCAGGTTGGAATTACATCATGCTAATTTTAAATCTGACCAAGGTCGTAACCGGCACAAAACTGGCTGGTGAGTTTACCTTCCGGTAACCGTCCTGGCGACCGCAAGCATCTGTGATCTCTTCTGTCAGCTTACTTGGCTCAGCTGCACAGTGCACTCATCTTCATCCATGTGTGCGTCTTCCCGGTTTATCCACCCGTCTCGACCCCGCGTCTCACTGTCACCCTCCCCACCCTTTTGCAGATCTTCATGCACAAGTCGGCGATGCAGCTGCACGCGCGTGAGATGCACAGGAGTGAAGTGAAGCCGCACCAGTGTCAGCAGTGCCTCAAGTCCTTCTCCTCCAACCACCAGCTGGTACAGCACATCCGGGTGCACACAGGCGAGAAGCCCTACAAGTGCTCCTACTGCGACCGGCGCTTCAAGCAGCTCAGCCACGTTCAGCAGCACACCCGGCTGCACACAGGTCAGTCCCGGTCACCAGGTCTGACCCGCGGGTCGAGGTGGTGGTGGGTGTGGGGACATCAGCACCGCACACAGGCCAGTCTCGTCGGTTCGAGGTGGTGCTGAGTGCAGCGACATCAGTGCCAGGCGTCGCCAGGGCGTCGCCAGGGCGTCGCCAGGACGTCGTCAGGACCGTCGCCATCACAACCGGTTGATTGCATGGGTATCGGGCTTATAATTCACGGTCTAAAATGCTGCCCGTTATAGGTAGAAAGTGTGTTTACACTCCGTATGGTTTGATTATGTAAGTCAAAGTCACTGCGTAGTAAAGCATCATATGGTCGTATCGCACCAGCTAAAATGTACAGCTTTAGCACGAAACACAAGGGATGTAGAATGACAGGGTCACGGCCCCTTGGGCTGCGTGCGCTTATCGATAACGGTGCCATCCACTGATAATTCTTATCGATAACAATGCCATCCACTGATACTTATTTGATTCGTATCAATATCATGCCGATGTCCATACAAGAACTTGCCAATGCCGATGCTGATACCAAGTTTGGCCAAAAATATGCCTTTTTTATTCTCATATTTTGTCATTATTAGAGCATGCTGATGCATTAGCATTTCATATGTTTTGTAATGTGTGTGCACATATTTATTATATTTTACCATAGTATAAGACACTGGTCAAAAGAAGCAAAAAAAGCATTGATCATTGCGTGGAAATCGACATATTACCCGATATGTAATGTGAAGTAGAGTTGATTCGGGGTACCTCGTAGATGTAAAAACATAATAACCGTAAGTGAACAGAATCTCAACACTTCAAAAAGAGTTCACCGTGGACCGGGCCTGCCCATGGACATGCTCATGCCTATGCCCATGGGTCCGGGCTGGGTCTCTACATTAAGGAAACTTCTTCGGGCCCTGGACGGCCCTGGGCCGAGAGGTGCACAACTGGACTTTTTCAGTAACACACTGTTGCTATGGCTGTGACTTTTGGTACCAGAGTTGGATCATAGTTTCATGTACCATTTGCAAATAAATAAATATGCGAGGATAATGAACGCAAATGCTGTGGAAATAATTATACGCTTAACCTGAACTGGCTGGACTGGGCCTGGGCTTAATATTTATTCATTTGAATGGGCCTGATCCAGGCTTGGGTTTGATGATCAATAAGTTCATGGGCCCGTGTACGGGACGGGCTGGCGGTTACAGGGTTCGTGGCGAACTATGCCGGCAGCCACCAACCACCGAAAACCAAATACCAGTCAATATCGCCAATTTGTGCATCGTTATTCCTCATCCGACATATTTATGTTGGTGGCCTTAACGGAAACAGGACACAACAGAAGGTCCCAAAAGTTTAAAACGTTATCCTGAATGACGAAACGTTATATGCACATATACGCATATTAACCCGCGTACATCAGGGGATTTCCGCCGGACATGAACTGCAGGGGAGGGGGTTCTTCCAAAAGATCTCAAAGGCTACGACGCTACGTAGCGACAAGCGGAAAACGGTGTTTGATAGCTTGATACAAGTCCTATCGAAAGTATTTTGTCTTTTCTAGTTCAGGTCAAAATTAAGGTGCCCTGGGTTCATTTAAGGTCAAATTCTTCAGTTTTTCCTGTATAAGGTCTTCACTCCAGAAATTCCCATATATGTCAAAAACTATGTAAGCTAGAAACAAACGGGAAACGTATTCACCAGCCATTAAAATTTGCAATCCTTAATGGTCTCAGATTTGACTTCAATTCAATATTTTACGCTCCAGAGTTAATAATGCCAAAATGCTGTTTTTATTTTTGCAAAACTGTTTATCACGAATACCTTTTAACTCAATTTGATTACAGAATACTATTTACTACATCGTTTTATCTTGTGAAAAAGGTCAACAAATACGAAAAAAGGTGGAAATCAACACCATGCAGTGCGCGGGTTAAAGTGCCAAATATGCAATATTCATGGTATATAACTTAGAAGCACGGTATAAGACCCGTTTCCTAGAGAACATCATATTTGTCTGTTCATATCAATACAGCAAATTACGTTACCATTATAAATAATCTCCAATGAGCATATGCTCATGTTATGTGATGGAGCAACTCTGCAACAGTTTTTGGCCTAATGATCAACTGAGCACTGAACAGGTGGGATGACCGGGAGACAGCGCTGAAGTCAACCTCAGCGCAGCGCTAAGACTAGCGGTATCTTTTTTTGCGGCCAGCGAAAATAATGGCAAACTGAAATGGTGTCTCGGTACCGTATCTGTTTTGTTTGTTTCTTATGCCCATTAGTTTCAACAATATCTGTTGATTTTTAAGCGACGTTGAATAAAACATGACTCTTAATATAGATATCTATCAATCTATAACATTATGTTTTCCTTTATATCATGTCTTTGTAATCCAGTTTAAATTGTGCACGTCCCCTTTTAATATTAATTAACCGTTTGAAAGTGTTGATAGAAAATATTTTCCATTTTCCCACTTCTCTATGTCGCCTTATGTAATGTAGATTCCGGTGAATCGCACCTGTCATGCAGCTTAACATCGCCTCCGCATCTACCGTTGGCCGACAGGTAGGACACATTTCAGCAGTATCGCCTTGTCAGTATCACTTCCTACTTACTTGTCACCATCACGCAGATCAGGACAAGTGAGTAGGGACCGTTGCCAGTTGTATCCTTGTTCTATTTCGAAGAGCTTCCTGGAAACCGTTAATGGGCACCACAAATGGAATGCTACATATTTGGAGTGGATAATGGGCATGAAAAGCCTCTAACCGGCTTGCAGTTTCCTTTCCAGCCGGGTGCGGCGCCAGCCCTAAAAACTACCGCTGCCCGATCGGACAATGGCAGTGCTCTATCTCTGCCACAGTAAAGTCGCACACACCCAATGAATCAAGCCTCGGATCTGGCGAAATCTGGCGACATTTTTCCCGACCTGCCAATAATGGAGAGTGGAGACTCCACCATGGCTGCGGAAAAAATCCGCCGTGACCAAGATGGCGCGATTGTGGCCGGTTTTTAGCGGGCCTGGAGCATGCGACAGCATGGATTAGCTTGCAAAGACTCAAGCCTGACCAGCCACTGATTGTATCGGTGCGGTCCCACGTTTTTCCAGCAACAGGAAAATTGGCCTACGGTCCTTTTCGGTGGCCGCTGGTCATTTTTCCTGCTTATTGTTTTGCGGCGATCAAAGTCAGTCACTGCGCTGCGGTAAAAAAATCCGGTTTGGACATGAAGGGTGACGCGGCGGCGTTCCGAGCCATCCAGAAGTGAAAGTGATGCGCGCGCCCGGCTCCGCTCAATAGCCTGCAGTCGGTCCTGACGGTCTGTGGACACATGGATGATGGGTATATCGAAACCACGGACGGAGCCGGGCAGTCAGCTGTGACTGAAGAGGATTTACTTATCTTGATTTTCAAAATTAATTTCATCATTGTGTTTAACGTAAAATGCAGATGTAAAACCCAAGCGAGGCACATCGCACCGGATAGACCAAACACGTGTAAACATCATACAGCATGCACATTGCACAGTTATGCAATAATTATCGATAGGTAAACGCCTACCTACTCTCATAACATAGTATTGGACGTTTAATTTGTCGCCTCAACCGTAAAAATGAACCGAATATTTCCCCTTCAAGTAAGCTAGCGAGCAGTGCTACAATGTTACAAAACATATTTTACCTTGGGTTGCCACGGAAGGTGATCTCTGTCGTAAACAAGAATAGATATTGTTTGCATGACTCTCGAACTAACCGAGATACGTTATAATTGGACGATATGCTATGCATGCATGCGGGTACAATTTCTTATTATCTAACTGGGCCATGATGATTTGTGATTTACCGTTATGATTTACCGTTAGTTTGAGGAAAAAAGCCCAGCAGAGATCTCGTAGCATTAGTTTAAGTTATTAATGGATGCTAGTGAGATGCGCCCGCCGGGTTGTACTGTGTAGCTGTCAGTACACGGAATTGAGGGCATGCTCCTCAACTATTCTGTTGTGGCTCAGTCTGGGATGACAGTTTATGCTTCAAATTCGCTTTGTTGGTTATATTTGGGACTTGGTTGTCAATAAGCACGTCCACAGGTAGCTAATGCTAACGGTTGCACAATAAACAGTATAGCGTAAGTTATTAACAGTTTTACTTGAAATACATCATGCAATGGAATATTGACGTCCTAGAATGTTACATAGTAAATATGCATCCATTTTGTTGACAGTTCCCTTAATGGACAAAGTGCTGATATTGTGGCACTCCCGAGCTTGGATGTTAAATCTTAAAGAAGAGATGATTTGTATTTCTAGTTTCGTAAAACCCGTTAGAACTAAAGGCCGTGACATCAAATGAATTTCCAAACTAGTACTAAATTACAACAGAAGCGAGGAACTGCGACATAATACTTTTGCAATAATGTTCTTCGACGACTCTCCAATGTCGATATTGCTGGCGGGGCTTGGAGTTTTATTCTTGAACGCTTGACTCAGCCTTTCATGCATTTTTAATAAGTTCCCCTCGCTCCATCCTCTCATCATTCGACTTCCAAGCCTGCCGTCTTCATCAAAGATTCCGTAATCTTATGAAAAGTTTCATCTTTTGCAGGCAGTCGAGGCAAGCGTTTAATTCCGCCTCTTTCGTCTCTATTTATTACCGGGAATTTTCAACTAACCAGGTCGTTTTTCCGAAAATGAAACCTTCAGACGTTTTAATATTCGCCAAGGGATTCTCGAGAGCCGGTCGTTTCGCAAAGACGACGGTTGGAATTTATTTGTGGATAGGTTTCACGTCGCACGGCTGTAGTTGACAATGAATCCTGCACCTCCCCACTGAACGGGAGCACCCCAATCGCCGCCAACTTTTATGATTACGGCAAGAATGAAGCCGTTGTTTTCAGCGTGGCAGCAACTCCCACTGTGATACGTGGCTCTCGTGCTGGGTAACAGATAATAACTCAGCGTAAGCGCTTGCGCTTTGGTGGCTAATTTTGTTCGATAATTATCTTCTCGGGCCCAGATAATTACTAGGCAACTTCTGTTCGATCGGCAGTGGAAATCGACGCTGCAAAAAAGCAAATTACAACTCGCGCGTGCTTCGCCAACGACAACTGATGTTCGTAACTACTGCAATCGCCAGCCAATGTGCATAATTAGTGATTCACGTAGTAATTCTCTTGGTGCCCACTGTCTACGTCCGTAGAAAATCTGCCAAGTGCCGAGTGCCCAACTTCTGTGCATGTTCCCGGCAGTGCTGCTGAAGGTACTTCCCATTCTGACAAATTACCTATCTTTCAAAAGCTTTCGTACAGGCAATTGCAACGAGTAACTTCATGCTGAAAATCCTCAAACATTGTTTAATCCATTGTAAACTATTTCAATGATAGCTGCGAAAAAAATCGCATGCTCGTATTTCTACTGTGAGAAAGGTTGGCCTCGCGTTTTGATCCACCACGGCCGTTGTGCCGTGGTCCGTCACCTCTGACGGCGTAGCCAGAGCACGCCGACGTAGCCAGAGCACGCCGACGTAGCCAAAGCACGGTGCCGTAGCCAGAGCACGTCACTGTTGCTAGAGCACGCCAGCGTAGCTAGAGCACGTCACCGTAGCTAGAACACGCCGAAACAGCTAGAGAACGCCGAGAAAACCAGAGCCCGCCGCCGATATGACCAGAGCACACCGCCGTAGCCAGACCACGCCGGCGTAGCCTGACCCCACCGGCACGTCCGTCGTGCCTGCGTCGTCCGTGCCCGGCGGGGGCGTGTCCCCCACGTGACGGTGGCCGGCTGGGTGATTCGTCTATCGTGCAGGGGGTGCGGTTTGCGTGCGCGCGCCGGTATGCCGGTCCCAATTAGCCTCTCTGCCTACCGGTACTGGGAACGGCCGCGGACTGGCCCAGCGGCGTCTGGGGCGGAGGCTGCCGTCGACGCCACAGTGCGCGCACGAGCGAATCGGCAGAGCACGCATCTACTGACCTGTCTGAGGTGTTGCTACATCCAAAGCTGATCATGGCCCGCCTGTGTTGCGGAATGGACAACAGCTATTTAAGAGTTTGGCTGCCGTTGTGGTGGCAGTGTTTCCTGGAGGGTGGCGATCGGTTTGCGTGCGGTGCACGTCGTATTTTTGATCGGATGGTGGATCATATGGCTACTATGTAACGTTGGCTAAGTCAGCTGCAGACTTTATACCCGTCGATGATTTACTGTGGTCAAAACCGGCGCTGTCGCCGATTTATATCCGACAGGTACCGCCATAAAACGACCGGCAACCACAGGCCCGCCTCGGAAGCTAGCTTCACATACGTGGGAAATTGGTGAATGTAGAATGCACACGAATCTTTTAGCATTGCATCAGAACGCGGGGGGGGGGCTAAATCTGCGGACGCGGCTGCACACCACCTCAGTCTGATGGATTTGGCCTCCCCGTAATGACATCATCACCACTACGAGCCAGGGAAACCAGCGCTGCGGTCGCATTCAAACCTGTCTTATCTGTAAAGCAGCTCCAAGCAGTGTATCATTAACATTAGCATAATTCGCCCCGTTACTCCGGCATATTTGTACGAGAGCACCTGATCCCATTATGCGAGCCAGCGCTCAATTCATTGGGCATTAATTTGCGTTGCTTGCCCTCCATTTGCATGTGGCAGTCGTTTTGTGGCTGCCTCACTGCTCGCAGACAGCGATGCTATTTCAGCCTTTATTCACCGGCCGGCTCGCTGTGTGGTGCCCGCGGATAAGATAGAGAAGATTAATCGTTATTTGTTCACTGCGCCAACTGGGCACCTACCGTTTCTCCCATAGATTTTACCATTCCCACGACGGCGGCGTCGGGCAGTCGATGGCGATACGGTCGCAACTCCCTCCTCTCAGGCCGCATTGTGAGCCTTGCGGCGCGCCTATTGATTCGGCCGCGTCGGGAGCAGAAGAACGGGTTACTTGTTTGAAGTTTCTTAATTGTTGCATCTTTTCAGCGCGCCGCCGAGTCACTTGTATGATCCTTTCAGCGTTGATATGCAGATGATATTCATGCCACCTGACGCGGAGGTTTTTTGTGCGCGCCACTGGGCGGTGAATGCGATGCAGCTGTGTCGCGCTGTTCACGGTCGGATCAGTGGCGCCGCCGGACTGTGTGGTGTGTAGGCCGGCTCGCCGGCTCCTTGGGAGCCTGTCAGGCGGGCCCGCCGGTCCCACATGACACCCATCACGCAGTGCCGCCGGGCAGACCCGCACAGTGCTGTTGACAGAGCTCCGATTGCCAGATTGGACGGCGTAGACAGTGCTGGCGATGTCGTGCTAATGTCGGGTCATTGCACAAATAAAGAAACAAAAGACAGAGTTACGCGTGTTTAAAGTCTTGCAAGCTCTCTATAGATCACCTTTTACAACGGTGCACACTACCGGAATGTCTGCTACAAGCGGCCACAGTCACCAGACGTACCCGTGAACAGTCCTCGAGACGGTGAGCGGTCCTCAAAACGGTGAAAAGTCCTTGAGACCGTGAACAATCCTCGAGACGGCGAACAGTCCTCGAGACGGTGAACAGTCCTCGAGACGGTGAACAGTCCTGGATATCGTGAACGGTCCTCGTGCCATCTAACGGTCATCGATGCCACTGTGCTGACCGGTAGGCGATCTCGCGTGCTGAAAGATTGAGAGCGAGCCCAGTGGCACTCCCCTCCGATATTGCCCCTGATTGCGGTCGCGTGCGCCACTTTTCGCCGCGAGAAGAGCTGCCAATGCCGCGGCGCGGTGTGACGCGTCTGGTGTGGTTATTGCATCGGACGGCCAGGTAATGCGGGTTTCATAAATGACGTCAAAGTGCTAATGTGTTTCCCGAATGCATGAACTCGAAAAATAGGGACTATTGTATGATTTACACATCATACTAATTGCTTTGGCTACGGTTTGATGGCAACGTTTTTCTCATAACCTTCTCGGATAGAATGCTGTTCAGCATTTCGGCAAGCAAGCTGGCCTAAGTAGTGTAACAAGGCCGCTTGGCTTAAGACTTCCCGAACAAACCCAATGAATTTGCGGAGGTGCAGTTTCGTGACGCCATATTTTTGGATGCAAACACATGTTATGTGGTTTCCCTATCTCACGATAATCAGCACATGCCTCGTCTTTCATGCTATTTCTTCGATAGTAAATTAGTGGAAAGGGAAGGGAGTGGGAACTGGGGCACACGTAATCTCCATATAAGGAGACATATAAGGAGCTTTGGCAGACTTAATGACCCGTACATTCATGGACACAATCCAAGTGAAGTCAGCAAAACTTCGAAAGATACAGTCGCAAGGCTAGGTAATGTCAACTAGGTATGCACATCGGGCTGTTATTATCGGACAAAGGTTTATAGTTCCAACTTTGTGTGACATAAATCCAGCATGAATTAGCACAAGCATGGTCACCGGTCAGTATCGTGCATATTTGATAATACGACATGACTTGGATGCTTCATTTCTAATGGTTCTACTTCTGTTATCAAGAGGACAACATCGCTAACACCATTGCTGGCATCGGTTAATTTTGGTTATTTATTCAAAGCATGCGTCATTGAAGCCCATCTTTTTTTGGTTTGTGTAAACGGGCAATCCAACATTTATTCGACTGGTAATATCTGGCAAGCTTTTTCGCCTAGTCAGTCATAACGATGGTGTGCTCAATACTACCTATGGTGATTTTTTACATTATAATCTTATAATAGGATCAAATCATGTTTGCGTTTGCTTACTTAGTCCAGTAATCTGCCTGCTTCGCTTCTTAGATTTACTTCAGTTCGCTTGCACTTCTTTCCAGAACACAGTTAATGAATTCCACGTGAACGTACTCTGTATCCCGTCGCCCACTTTTCATTTAAATTTAAATATACTTTTTGAGGTAATTGGGTGCGGTTTTGTCTTGCATCTTCTAGGCATAGTAACAACATAGTAACTAACAAGGCATAGGTAGTTTGATACTGCACTGCTTCCTCGTATTTGCCGGATAACATTCGAATGCACTTACTTTCAAATTACAAATCGAAATAGCTTATGCTGTATCTAATGATAACGCAAATAGCGACATATTTTAACAATTTAGAAACGTTTCCACCACAATTCTGACCAAATGTCCTGTTCGCTGCGCGGAAAACTGGGCTACGGAGCTCGGGCGACGCCAGGCTGCGTGTCGCTCGGACCGGGCCCGCGATGCTGGGTGGCCCTGACGGAGGCTTTTCCGGGGTTTCCGGGGAGGGAGAGCTTTCAGCTGAACTGGGCGGGCTCGCGCCGCGCAGAAGCTGCCGAGCGAGGCGGCACGCTTCTGGCGGGCCGGAGGACGGACTGACAGACAAACAGACAGACAGTGTATTGAACAACGGATCCACAACATGTATGGCTTTTCACCCTTGCGAGTAACAGGTAGTAACTGTAGTAACTGTAATTGTAACTGTAGCGGGGGGGGGGGGGAATCGCTTACATGGGCGTAACTTTCACTACCGGCCTATAGGGTTGCATGTTACATTGCTACTTTTCAAGCTCGATTTTCGAACTGGCTCACATTCTGATAACAAGCACATAGCAAGAAAGTAATTATCTTTTTATTTCTATTTCTTTGGTCAAAATGTAACGTCCAACCAACGGTTTTCGAGTTATTGAACAAAGTATTTGATCATGTACCCCGCGCTGAGCGTATTTACGCGTTTCGGTCGAGTTAACGCTGCCCCAATCCGGTCTGTAAAAAGAAATACGCATACGGCGCTGCCCTATCCTGATATCTGGTAATACCTGGATATTTTTGTCAAAATTTTGGACTACCCACTATACAGTGCCCTGGGCTGTAGACCTACTGGCCGGCTCCATAGCCGGGCATGTAGAGCAGTGGAGCGTGAGGCAGACGCGGCCGCCGTGCCAGCGACGGACTTCCACGTGTTCGTGAGCGGCATGCTCCACCAGACTGATGCGCCTCACGAGAGGCTGGTCACAGGTAGCCTGCGGTTTGCATGAGGCCTAAACGATCACACCAATTGGGTTAGCTTGTATCTGACGTCCTGCAAAGCCCCAGATAGTGAGATTGCTGGGAACGTGGAAGAAAGTATACCCGAGAATTCCGTGAGTCAGATATAGTCTAATACCGGTGCTTTCATAAATGCTACGACATAAAGAAAGGTATACGCTATTGTATTGGGCATAAGTAATCACGGCACCGTAAGGAGTATCTTCGGTTCCGGGTGCGATATGTCCGGTATACACTGACATACTTGGTATACGTCATGCTTGAATAATGAACATGCCAAATAAATCCCTGCAGTGTTAACTAGGTGGTGCATGCTGCTGTGCCTGGCTGCACCCGAGCCAGGCTATACCGTGCCGCTGTGGTAAACCACTCAGCGCTCATCGTACCAGGCGCAACGCGTTCCGTGGTTTTCTAATTTCGAAATTCCTCGCAACACTTTTGTGCAAATAGTGAGCTTTTAGATGTTTCCATTATCGCTACAAACTACTTAGCTTTTTCTCGCAAGCTACGTTCTTATAATCCAGACCTGCATAAAAAATAAACTCTGGTGATTGTGTCCAGAGTGGCTTTGCTACTTACATTGACTGGCTGGGGTCGACCGCAGCGCAAGAGCACCCTGTCGGTGAATAACGATATCACTCCTGTCGATACATACCGACATCACTGCGGTCCGGCAAAGCTCTGATAAGTGTCATGCTGCCGCAGTATCGGGCACCGTGGGAAATAGCCGCCTAACGAGACAGATAGGCAGCGTCGCCTCTAATGAGCTGGCGACGCCGCTGCCTAGTCATGATCTGGCAACAGATCGGCAGCGCAGTCAGATCCGCTGAAGTAACACTCATGAAGGGTACATGGTCTGATAAGGCAGCCCATCACCTGGGATCTGATAATATGGCCAGCCATTTCCCGGCTTCCGAGCATAGGGCCAGTGATCACCCTGCATCCGATCATGGAAGGGTCTTGAAAGTATTTTCTAAAAAAAAACTCCACAATGGCTGGGCCGATGGTGTTCAAATTTGGTGTGTGTTTAGGGACACCTCAGATGCGTCTTTTCCTTCAATCAGGGGTGGGGTGCCTCTGCACGTGCGCACGTGCACATCTCTATTATATTTCTAAGGAAAGGCTGAGCCGATTGTGTTCAAAGTTGGTGCATGGATAGGGACCTCTCAGCCGATGCGTTTCCAAAAGCCAGGACTGGATGTGCCTCTGCACGTGCGCACGTTTACATTACACCCATAAAGTATATCGCAGGAGCGGCTGAGCCCATTTGGTTCAAATTTGGTGTGTGGCTAGCGACCTGTCACCCGATACTTTTGCAAAAGTCAGGGAAATGTTTTGTCTGCACGAGAGCACATGTGCAAGAACACCGACGCTCTTTGCATGTGAACAATTACTTTCCCTATGTAGAACAAGTTCCTCATACATTTCGTTTGCGCTCGCCTGTTCATCGCCATTTTTGGCGATTTTCTGGTTTCACCAGTTTGAAATAATCCGTAGTATCCTCATTCTTCAATCGCATAGAACTCGTGCAATGAAAGCCTCAATTCTCCGCCGCAGTTTCCGCATCCGCAAATCTGCCGGTCTGTGCCGTGTGCACTACAGTCCGACCTGGCTGGGCCCCCACCCCTTCACCCAACCCCATCTCCTCCCCACTGCAGTAGCCGGAGCCTCCGGAGCCGCGGTAGTCCCACCGGTCGGCCTGCTCCGGCGTCGACACGTTCGCAGCTGGTCCCCAGCACAAGACTATGCAAATCCCCGCCTGATAAATGGTTCTCCCATGCAAACTAGCTCCTCCTTTTCCCATAGGCGCGCCAAAAACAAAAGATACTATTTCGTATAATTTATTGCCGCTTGCATTCAGAGCGGTGCGGATTTTTTCGTCGCGCGCCGGGCGATAAAAAGATTAACAGAAACAAAAAGACGGATAAAAAATTAATGGAAGAGGAGCGGACGGATCAGTTGATTTAATAATGCCGGGTTGGGGCACCGCAGCCGACCTAACTGCCCGGCCGTCCTAAAATTACCGCGCAGCCAGCTCGGCACCTTCGAGAGCTAAAAGAATTCGATTAGCCAATTATTGACATGTGACGGTATTTGGCGTCAATTGCGCGGCGGCAGCAGTGGCCTTGCTCTTTTTGTCGTCGGCAAGCGGCCTCAACCATTGTGAGCTGGACATTCGGGCAGAAAAACGCTCCACATGATCCTATCGCGCGGATAGAGTTTCACATTGGAACGCTGAGACACGGGTGCCGCTTGCAGGGTGGAAACTTTCCCTCACATGCTTGAAATAGCTGAACTTTTTTATTCGTTAAAATCTGGATGTCCCAACTCTGACCAAGGAGTACTTATCTCAAAGGAAGACAGGTGTACGAGGCTCATTAACTTGTGACCAAAGTTCCGCCACGTTTCGAAAATTGTCTGTACGCTTGGGGGGTTGACAAAGACATTCGAAAGTATATTTTTCTACAGACGATAGACACTACAGGCTAAAAGTATCCAATTTGGGGACACGTCAATCCGTGGCTGAACCCCCGACTTGTGACATTTGCCACGGACCAGTACAATGGATCCCAACCATATACCTGATTCGTCCCTTTCCACTGTCGGTCCCTCCCATGAGACCCAACAGTCACGTTTCCGGAGATGTCCCTCCGCCGCCCCATCGTCCCTCGCTAATCGGACGGCCACACGGCAGCGGCCGGGCGGTGTCGTGTCCGACTACCGAGTCACGGCGGTGCAGTGCGTCGCCCTGTTTACCTGGACAGTGACAACATGCCCGGGATTGGCGGCTCTCCGCCCAAAATGAGGCCACGTGGGGACCATAACAACGCGCTGTCCACCCATTGGCCAAGAGCACTGTCTGGGCAGAGAGGCATCTGGTGTGACGAAAGGAAAATGTCCAGCCAACGAGCTCTTGACCCACCAGCAAGTGACGTGCCTGCATTTGACATGTTTCAGTCACAGTTTAAGAACGCGCACTGAGACTGGCTTATGTAAGTGGGTGTTATAGTTGCGACATGTAGAATGTAGATGGTCTTCAGAACCCTCGAATTGGGGATTATATTTTATATATTGGGGACATCCATTAAACTCATAGTCATATTTGTATCAGATGCGGGACATTACATCTTATATCGCCGCAGGATATTTTATCAATCAAATACATGCGCTGGACAGCGGACATTACTCTTTTTGTAGATGTTATTTCTGATATACAGGAGTGAGATCAATTTGATCAGCTTGATTTAAAAAGTGACTGGCTGTGACACTGACACAATCGAATTGTTATTACGCGAATATTAAATTTAATTCACACAAATATCTTCACGATAACTCAGTTATAAATTGAATACCTTCACCCTCATTTTATAACAGATGGTAGCGCAAAACCTATGAAAAAGGGATTAAGATATATGATCAAAAAAAGCAGTTGACACATTTTATACCGTAAGCTGGACTTAAATAAAATTAATCAGATATCACTGAATCATATCCATTAGCCAGCGAACGCAATATACTGGACCGAGAAGAACCGCCGCGCTAACCGAGCAGCTCAAGTTTGCGAGACCAGATCAATTACCTCCGGCGGCTCACAACCAATACAAAAAACTGATCAGCTGATGGGGACCTGCCGGCCGCTTCTGTGGGCGATGAGGGGTGATGAGGGGTGATGGTGGCGCTGCGGTTCGGACCGCTGCCTCCTGCTGTCGACGGCAGCCACGCCACGCTCTGAGGTCTGGCGGGCAGCGAAGGCTATATTTAACCCATCTCGGCCCGTTTTGAGAAAGCTCGCAGATAATTAAGCAGCTGCTTTGAAAATCTCGGCCAGGGAAGTTTGTGAAAAGTTCGTTTCGAAGTAATCGTCGGTGGAACGAGACTCGCTTTGAACATCGCTAGGACACTTGAGTGCTCCCAGCGGGCGAGCCTGTCTGTATCACGATATTAGTTCGATACTGGTCTTAAGTTATCGCTTCGCAGGTCTCTGCCTCTTACGACGTTCGGGAAGGATGTAATGTTGTTTTTTCTGTTGGGTTTTAAGTTGTTCAATAGTTCACTTGCTTAAAAAACGTTCATTTTAACCAGCATCTGCGAATGCTTTACAAAATATTGAGTTTTTTCTTCTCCATCATATATTATGCAATGTGCATTTGATCACATTGTTATACGAGTTATCACTTAAAAATCCAATTTTCTTATAGTAAGCAGCTTTTAAATTACATTCGCTTTTTTCGCAGGTAATCATCGGTGCTTTCCTTGCACTATTGGAAGCACGACGTGTCTTACACATTTATCTCAATCTGTCTTGCGTCGACTATCCCTCGTTGAATTGCCTCTGGACAAAACGTCTACACTACATACGTCGTCGAGTTGAACTGCCCAATGCATCAACATTTTCTTATATTTCTAAAAATGTATTCCGAAAAAGTTCACCACTTTTTCTTTTGTACATTGCAGGGAATATACCTAAAGACTATTGTTGAAAATCAATGGGTGAAACATCCAATTTATTTGCACACACCAAAACTAATCTAGAATACTTAAGTAATTCGCTGCTTGAACTCAAACTAAACTGCCAATTACATTACACGCACTAGTTCAAATTATTTTGATTGCCTAAACAAATTTAATATGTTTTCGCAAAATACATGGCGGAAGAATCATATTGCATAACTTCTTGATAAATAGCAGTATTTAAAGAAGCTCTGTAAGTTTTGAAATTATGTTCTGTGTAGGAAATAGTTCTTACATGCAATCCCTTACCAAGTACCTAAATACCAAGTACCGACTGAATTCCCTGCAAAGTAAGTACCGACCGTTATAAGCGTCGAGCGCTTATCAAATTGAACCTGAAAAAATAAACTATGAAAATAACAAATTCTGCTAGAGACATCTTTAGGCAAAGTGCAAAGTGGCCATTTTTAGGCAACGAATTACTGTAAGTTTGTCGCTGCATCCCAATCCAAATGTTATTTTTGTGTGTGGAAGAATGTCATCATTTCCCTTAAATCACCGTGAACATCTGCGCCTGGTCGATAACCGACTTGTGACACGGGCACTGTCTGCGCGTGAGGAGAGTTGGGTGGATTACAAGCTCGTTTTGAGCTCCCGGCGTCAAATGGGACACATGCGGTAGCCGAACAGCCGACTTGCGGCTGGAAAACCCCGCCGCGCTGCTCGGTAACCGTGCGCGTGCACCCCGAAAACCCTCTCCGCGCGAGATGATGAGCCTCGATCCGTCAGAATTCGGACGGCTGCTGTTCAGGAGAACCACGGAAAATCGAAATGGCATTTGCGTGTCGGCCGGCCCATTTTTCCATGTACTACTACGATTGCCGGGCTAATATTCTGAGATGTTCGTGATGCTGCTGCTGCAACCGGGTTCAGCAGCACGAATGCCTGCCAGAGTCCGACCCCACCCGCCTGGGATCGGACGGGATGAGGGCACCCCGCCCGCCTGCATAAGACGCTCCGCAATGTTTGGCGCCACGGCGCGTAGTTGGCTGGTGCACAGTGTTTGGCGCCACAGCGGGTAGTTGGTTAGTACACAGTGACATATTTGAGTTCGTTGAGTTCGTTCGAGTTTAAAGAAGGTTAAGCAGAATGCTTTGACTAGGTGAAATAACTTAAAAGAACTATGTATTCATAATACACAGCTGGCCTTGGAAAAGTAAACAAGAAACGGTAGCACGGTCCACGGTAAGATAAAATATATGTCACAAAATAATCATCAATTTAATAATGAATAGCTCCTTCAGAACAGCAAAGTAACCATTTGGAACAGCAGAGTGTGTTTTCTGCGAATTATTGATTGAAATCGGGCTTAATAACGTATTATGTGTTGCTTGACATTACAAAACTTAATGCTATAGTATAATGTAAAATGTACAGTTAAGTAAATAGGACTGGAAACACTCTCTGGTGGAGCACTCTCAGGTGCCAGTTCCTCAGCCGTTCTTCTGGACTAAATCGTGCATTTGATCGCCTTTTCCGATGTAATTGGGTCCTTTGCAAGATAATCCGTCATTCATTTTTTCCTAATGCTCAAATCACGTCAAAACAAGCTCTACCTGTAATCTGCCTGGCTTGTGTACACCGGGATCTTTTGACAGGCTACCATGCCCTTTTATCTTGTCCCTCCCGACAGTACAGGCCTGTGATTCTTCTGCAGCTCTCGCAGCCACGCAGTCTTCTGCATCACGTAGGGGTGTGAAACCTCAATGGGCGAAAAAGTTGCCCATTACGGGTAGAAATATGCTAGTTGTATATTTTGATGGTACTTCAAGCAATTTTTTCAACTGACATATCACCGGTCCATCATCAGACCACACGGACACCCTGTCATCACTCCGTTCTTCTGAGGACATTTCACCGCCCTATATAAGATCAGGACAGCCGTGGGATTCCCAGCCAGGAGCAGCCGATGACAGGGTGCCGAAGTGACCGCCGTCGTCCTGGTCCCGAGCCCGCCGCAGAGCAGTGGTCAGAGGCCGTCAGCAGTAACGCTGGCCTCTGGACATGTGTCTCTATCCTGCAGAGACGGACACTACCCTGTGCAGACCGACAGCCGCCCGCAACGGCTCCTGTGCTGCGGCCAGTTTTTACGTGACAGCGGCTCAATCTCGGTACTGAGCTCATGAGATGTTTTCGGACGACATTCAAGATGCGGCCGCGTGACACGGAGATTGCGGCTGGCAGCACAGGTGCCCGTCCGTCTCGCGCTCTGTCGTCCGGTTCCAACTGGCCAGTGGTGTGCCGTACGGCCGTGTCGAACACAGGGATAATCCTGGAGTTTCCGATTTTCGTCGAGCTCTAATGCGGCCCGTTGGGAAGACAAGGTCTTGGCTAGCCTTGGCTGAGCTCTGCGGGTATTGCTGGACACCATTCTTTGTTCTATGTTTAGATCAGTTAAAAACGATTGTGTTTCAGTGTTCACCAGATTTGAAGAGTACATCATAAGAAATCAAATGAAGGACTGACAAAACACAAAAGCATGACCACATCTTACTTTTAGCATACATTATGCAGACAGAAAACTAGCAAAACAACACTTATCCAGCACATAAAACGAAGTAAGCTCTTTGCAACTTGCTTGACATCGGCAGCCCACAGTGGTTTATGGCGCTCGACAATCTGCCAGTTTGGAAGGCTCTTCCCAAGGGCAAACCACTGAAACGCACACGAACGCACACTGCGCCGCACCCAGCACAGTGACCTGACCTGACCTGACCTCTGTTCCGCAGGCGAGCGTCCGTACAAGTGCCACTACGCCGAGTGCGGCAGGGCCTTCATCCAGCTCTCGAACCTGCAGCAGCACCTGAGGAACCACGACTCGCAGATCGAGCGGATGAAGAATCGGCCGTTCCACTGTCAGATCTGCGGCAAGGGGTTCGCCACCGAGAGCAGTCTGCGTACGCACACCACTAAGGTCAGTAGCCACCACCCGCCTACCACACGCTGTCAACCAAGGTCAGTTGCGCACCCCTTCCCCACACCGTGCTGCCACCAGACCAGGTGAGGTCAAAGGCACACCACCATGTTTTGTCAAAGGTCGGAGACCAAGCTACACCAGTAGCAATTAAAGCTCTTCATGGGACATATTTTCAGCCCCCATCCCATTCCAGCCCATTCAGCCAGATTCAAATCCATTCCAATCCATATGCCTACTGGAAATAGGGCTCCCATTTCCACCCATTTCCACCAAATTCAGCATATTAAACTGTTCTTTAGTGCTAAAAAAATGATATGGTCTGTCTTTCCAATTCAAATCCATTCCATTCCATGAATTCTCCAAAAGTGTGCCCCATTTACATGTATATCCATTCTACTTCCATATCCATATGTGATTTCCGTTCCAGAAGGGCTCTAGTAGCAATCATTTTATGATCCGTTTCAAAAAGTTTGACATTCGTGTTTTTATGAAACAAAATTGTTAGTTACTGAAGTGATAATGTGTAGCCACAGGGGCTGTGTGGCTGGTTGCATAGAAGTTGACACTGGGACGGAGTCACGGGTAT
>JARBER010066513.1:0-11832 GCA_030265075.1 Balanus glandula | reverse complement strand
ACGCAAAAAGTTATTCTAGTTAATTTCTTTGGAAAAATATTTCGTCATTTTACACCCTTGTATGACATGCCCTAATGCGCATTGCACAGTGGACACTCAAAAACATTTTCATTTGCAGGAGGCGATTGTTCACCTATTCGGACTGTTTGACTGGGACGGAGCTGGGTTCCTGGATCAACAGCAGTGGATTGACTTTCTCAAGGAGAAAATAGAGTAAGTATGCTGACAAGTGACAGTCTTTATTAAAACACTAGATCAGTATTCCTTGAATCTGCAGCGGTGGGTGTGTGAAGTGGTAAACTTTTCAACAAGTGGTAAAGTGAAGTTGCATGTGAAGTGGTAAACTTTTCAATTGTGGTACGTGTTTTGACGAGACAAATACATTGCTTTTAGTTTAACTTATCTATATTCATTATGTCGCGAATTATTGACAAAAAAGCAATGATGACCTCTGATGACCTCGAACGATCCCACAGGGGCCACTGAACAAAGTTTTCACTTGGATCATCAATAATATCTTGTATTATCATCATCCATAAAATTCGATTGGTATAATGTACATACCTATACTCTTGAAAAAGTGTTTCAATATTTTCCCGTAGATTTATAATGGGAAGCACGCGAAGTTGACCTGAACTTAGGTCAGCTAAATCCAAACTCAGAGATTTATTAATTGTATGCATTTATGTTCTCAGTAAGTTTGAAACTGATATGCAAAAAGCTCTAACTTCGGCACGACCGCATACTTTTTTGGAGGTGTGTTCAAGTGCCTTGAGGCTAAATGTTTAAAAAGTGTGCTCAATCAATGCCCCAACAGCTATACATAAACGGCAGCGCTATACACTGTCATTTTCCCTATATCCGAAAATATCGGGGGTCTAAACATCCCCCTCCCGGTACGGTATGGGTTAAGAGATCATAGAAGCCGTTCTTTTCCTTTTTGCACAAACCCTGAAGGGCTCTAAGCAACCTCTTCCGGCACGGCATGGGTTAAGAGACCATATTGCAAAAATGACCCGAAAGCTCAAACGTTCTGGAAAAAAACACGTCCAATGTGCTGTAATGAAATGGTTGCTTCGGAAAATATGGCGAAAGAGGAGCGTTCACACGGTCTGAGATCGATATAATAACCCTTTATCAAATCAATTTCGGAATCTGGGAAAAAAAACACAAGCCTTGTTGAGTGCATAAGCCTCAGATATCCCACAATCTTGTGACCAGCGAGCTCTGCTCCACAGCACGAGTCATGACCTGGAGCTGGTAGGGCTGATCGAAACCGCAGCCTACCTCGTCTGCGGACAGCAGCAGCAGGTCAACGCTCAACTGTTCGCCACCATCATCAACGCAAAAGGGGTGGGTGCTTGTGCTTGAGGAGATGAAACTGCATGACAGGTGCCCAAGCGTAGAACCGTTAAGGTGGTTCATATAATTATGGTTTTGCTTATTTATTGTATTCGTGATCAATGTCAGTTGGATAGTTACACCGTCTTAGATGTGCACACACGACACACGACACACGTCTGTAGTTTATTAGGTTACTCGTTGATTTGTTATAATGTTTATCTGTAAATTACACGAGTAAATATGAGGTAAAAAATCGCAAGTAACACGGCTAAGCCTTCACACATTAAAGTTTCCCTAGGTATTTCACTCGACACTTGACCTGTTCGTAATTATTAGTTTATTTCATAGTAAGTTGATAACACCGTGTTTTGCTTTGCAGGTGGCCGCGAAAATATATCGCGCTGTGCAAGACCGAGGACAGGTCACCGTCAAACATACCATGGAGTTTATCGCCAACCTCAGCAATGCAAGGTCAGAACACTCCTGATACAGGCACCGGATCACACAACATTACTCTCTCGGAAGGGTACGGTTTTGAGTTAACAGTGTACATAATGCATACAAACGTTTTGGAATCTGGAAGAGCGCATTTAGTTCTAAAGTAAAATAAAATGTTAAACTCTATTTAATTGGCTCGTCTCTTGTGAGGCGTCCTCCAGTCAGACAGCACATTACCCCAGGCAGACTGAGAGGGTGGTGGTGGGTAGTACCCGCCACCCATTCTGCTCCAGCTACCCCATTACCTGCACAGGCCGGTAGCCAATGGCCGGCTCAATGAGCCCGTTCCTGTCCGTGGACCGGTCGTTTCACACTCGCTGAGCGGCGAACTCGCGCCGCTGGGTACGTCGGTCTGAAATACTGCACTGTCACGCCTGCTAGTTGGCGTCGGTTGCAGTGCGATCGTGTCTCCTCCTGCATGACCATACCTCAGGATGATAGATGTGTGGTATTGTTCGTGGCAGCCCGAGCCGCCGTGAAGACGCGATGAAAGCTGGCGAGCATGAGCAGCTCAGGCTAAGACTGACACACCCGCACCATTCATCCCGCACAGTCTAACTCACCCACGCTCAGAACAGTCACCTGAGAACCATCAGAGAGATCCAGAAAACGATTTATGATCGTATCATCCGTCACTCAAGAGTCACGAGCTCTCCATCGCCGTGCCTTCCCTGACAACAAGCTCGCTTATTTCACCTCAAACCGTATCGCAGCATTAGCCCAGTTGCGACAAATTGTAGAGGGCGGCGCGGCTGTTAGGCCCTCACGATAGCGCGTCTGTAACGAGATGCCTCGATAGCCGTGGCTCTGTCACAATGGCGCTCACCACATGCGTTGACGAATTGTGCAACGGCCGGCGCGGGGCGAACAGCCGCCGGTGACCCCAATGCGCCGCTTTTCTCGGCCATGGCAGGCTGAAATATGACGCACGACGGTGGCTGGCCGCCGCGCTCAGTGTGTGTGTGAGTGTGTGTGTCTGTGTGTGTGTGAGCAGGTAAATCACGGCGGTGGGGTGAAAGGCGGTGGCCGCGCGGGGGCAGTACCGCCCCGCCCCGTCCCTTCCTCCCGCCCGTCTCCGTTTCCTGCCGCACTCCGCGCAGACAGGCGGTTTTGAGAATATCGCATGCGTGGCAGCGCCGTTGAATTTCATTGGATAATGCGTTGTGTGATTTTGCAAACCACTCCGGAAGGTCTGGCTTAATAACTTGTTCTACAAATTTGATCACAATTGGCCCAATCGTTGCCGTTTTTTTGCGAGCAAATATTTTGTTTCACCGCCCACATGGCGTAATGGCAGCGCCACGTGCAGTGGTAAGCATCCTTATTCCAAACGTATCGGCACCAGTCTCGAACAATGTGGGTTGGATGGGGGCTGCTGACCAAAACAGACTTCTGGCCAATTGGAAGTGTGATTGCTGAGATATTAGCCTTTAAAAAGGGCTGCCACGGGCTGGGCTGCATCGGGCCACTCATATTCAGTTTTTATTTTCTAGCGGATGTCCTACGACTGTTCGATCAATTTTCCACGCATGGGTATTTGTCCCATGTACTTACGACTAGTGGTTCCCGAAATATATGACCAAGCTAAGACCGTCAGAAAATTACAAATTTGACTTCAATTTGAAACCTAAAAATTTGGCCTCAGTTCAAGGTCAAGTGATGACCCGAGTAGGTCATGTTGCATTTTGGGCGACGCGTCTTGACGAGACAAACACATTAGTGCCAATCTAACTTCTCTATCTTCATTATGTCGCGAGCCTTGTTAGCAAAACAGTGATCGTGACCTCTGATGACCTCAAATAACCTCATAGGGGTCACTTATCACAATTTTCACTTGGATCAGCTAAAATATCCTATTATAACCTAATACAAAAGTAATACGACATGTATCCTTTGAAAATGAAGCTTTCGAATTTTCCTCAGTTGACTTATAATGGGGAGGTCACATTATTGACTTGACCTTAGGTCACCAATATCGAAAATCCTAGATTAACGTTTTGCAGACATCAATGGCCTCACGCAATCCTGAAAGTTTCAGATTGATCCTTTGAAATATGTGGCCATGGCATGATGTCAAACTTTCAAAATCGTGAAAAATGGCGGGTCAGGTCATGTGACCTGAGGAAGTGACCTTGAAAGTTAGAAGGTTGATTTTTTAACAAAGGTGTAAAAATTTTCAGTTAACAGCTATGCAAAACTTGGCGACGCTACGCGCCGCCATTTTTTCGCTATCTACGAAAAGGTCGGGGGGGGGGGGCGGTTTTACGCCCCCCCGTCGGTGCGCGGGTTAAGAGTTAGGATACTTTCCTATGGCCCACCCCACTATATAATTTTTCACACGGGTGACGCTGTGCGAGGCGACAAAGACAACTACTAGACGACGTCGGTAGTGCGCGTAACACTAATTGATCAGCGGTCGGACCCTCACCACTAACTGGAGTTCCTCGGGGGCGACGGAAGAACGGGGGCAGCGGCCCCCGTAAGATGCACCAAAACATTTGATTTGAGTATTTGCATAGAAGCGCCCTTCCGCCCTAAGTCACCTTCCGCCGCCACTGGACCTCCTGCAGCCTCGGAACCGTTGACCGACTGAACCCCGACCACTTTGTAACACCGCTTAGTCAATTCAGCCATTCACATTGCATTACTGAATATCGCCGTCAGCACAATCTGAAATTACTTCTCAATCACAACCTAATGAAATATTTGTACACTACTCTACTCACTGCTCGGCGTTCGAATTCATACATGTATTGAACAGCGTTAATAAACATGGCTATATTTCGACATCACCCCATGGCTTCACAGAAGACAAACTGAACGGAAATAAATACCAAAAACAGCAGCCCACAACACAGCATTTCATACTGGCGGTGCCGCGGGCTTGGAGCCCGCAATAGTTGCATGCACTGCACCGGATCGTTGCACGAACTTCCCGTGTATATCGCAGATCGTTGGTTCGCGCGTCCCGCCTCCGAGACGGCGATTAACTACATCACAGTGCACACTAATCTCGATCGCTATCACGACCGCCACTAAGTCGCTGTCGGCTGGACGCTTCAGGCAGCTATTCGCGTTCCACCTGGTCGCATTCAACCCGATACAGGCGCCACGTCGCGCCAAGACTACTCACTTAACATAAAGCTATTCATTTCCAGATTCTGCCTCCGTACGTGATAAGCCCCGCACATTTTACTGAGATAATGCAGCAACAAGGGCAGCCGCCGTCATCGCTTCGGCACATGAGATCCAGGCGGAGACTCCAAATCGACCTCAGACTCGTAACTGACGCCTTCACAGGCGGCCGACGCACATTATATCCGTCTGGTGTCAGCTTAACCTACTAACGGATAAATCACGTATAAAAGACGGATCAATCTCGTACACTTGACAAACTGGGTACAAAACGCGGCGGAATAGACTATGAAAATATGCAATATGCACCATCATTATTAACGAGAAAGGTATACAACAATGGGAGTTACGCAATGGAGACACTATCAAATTGACACTCATACGACATAGGATGAGAAGTTTCCGCCGTATTTCTTGTCTAGTTTACGGACGAAAGCTTCCTTCAGCATTTTTAGGCACCTGTAACAGCGAGAAATGTATCCATTATCACTATCAAAAACATCCATTTATATTAACCTTGACACCAACTACCATACCACTGTATCCAAACAACGTTCAAAACTGCAATGTAAAAGCATGCGTTCATGAAATATATACAATAGATACGGGTTGTGTTTAAGCGCAACACATCACTTCCAATCTAGACACTTCCATTAGGCACTTCCCAGTTTCCAACCATGAACCACTCCGTGACTAAGAACGTAGCCCACGTATGGCCTGTCTCGCCCCGCGGACTCACTGTCTGTACTGGTTGGAGGTGCGGAACTTGGCGATGTCCAGGCTGGGCGCGTGCGGCATGTGAATGATGAACGCGTTTGGAAGCACTATGAACTGAAAGCCTCGCGCGTGCAGCTCCATAATATGGGACACCTGTCGGGAACAGGGAGCAGTTGGTTAACACGTGCAGCTCCATTATATGGGACACCTGCCGGGAACAGGGAGCAGTTGTTTAACCCGTGCAGCTCCATTATATGGGACACCTGGCGGGAACAGGGAGCAGTTGGTTAACACGTGCAGCTCCATTATATGGGACACCTGCCGGGAACAGGGAGCAGTTGGTGAACAGCCCCGAAGGAGCAGTGGCCAACGAGAGTGGTGCTTAAGGTAGCCTGCGGACACACGTGTTTACAGCGATAGAGTATCATAGCGACTAGCATGCAAAGACATATGGCAGCTTTCCACCCAAAATACAAACATGAGAGGAGAATCAACTCGAAGTATCTTTAACACTTGTGATGGACCAGTGTCCAGTACACTATGTGTTAAACCGAAACGCCATCAAGCATACACAATACACATACCTGTTCATCTGCATCTGGAGCCAGGCTGGCGCTGCCACAAAACTTTGAGTGGAGGTATCCAGGGATTTCGAAAGGTCAGTCCCATACGGCTGCTTATTCATTTTGGGAATCTGGAGACCGAGCTCACGGTGGGGCGATCCCGCCTCCTCTCCTGGTGTCCCACCCGGTGGCCAAGTGCCAGCCAGAGGCGACCCCCTGCCCGGATCACATGCACCACGCCTGATCTTGCCACGACTCTCTTGCTGAACCCATCTGCCCGACCCATGTCCTTCCTGTGGGTGTTCGCCTTCTGGCTTTCGGTTACCTTGTTCCAGCCGAAGCCGACGAAGCGGAGGTCGTACATTGGAATATCGGCCTTCCGGACGACGACGTAAGGCTCGAAGTCGGCCTCCCACTTCACCTGAGGGGCGGCAGAGAGGACACGGGTTAGTCGGTACGAGCATAACTTCCAGTGTCGTACGATTGTTCTAGAGCCAGGGTGCTGAGTGGAAAATTCAGACCGGAAATCAGCAAAAAGAGTGGAAATTTGATCTAAAAAGAGACTTTTTTGCAAGAACTCGCGTCATGTAGTAAACGAAACTTGGTCCATTTGCTGGCTTTTCACATTAAAATAAAGGAGAGGAAAAAGAAGCGAATAGAGTGGAAAATAACTCTTCGAATTAAAAAAAGAGAGTGGAATAATATTCTCTGTAAGGTGTATCTTTACATCCGAAATGTGCATCCTAAGACACTAATAGCTTCTTACTGCAGTTTTACTTTATAGCACAGGAAGCTAACAATATATTGCCCATCAAAACACAACATTAAATGCAAACTCAGGCCATGTCAGCAAGTCTCTCCTATAAAGATCCAGATGAGCAGCCATCCTGAGGAGGGCAGCTAACAATCCCACACACCACTGCAACCTTCCATTACCTAGTCGTCTGCAGCGAATAACCTGCGCACCCGCGTGCTAACTAAATGCCATCACAGCAGCACCCTGTACTCGTTATCTCACCGTGTACAGGGTGCCACTACACCCCGACTCCGTGAGCCGCACCCCTCTCACCGGGTACGCCGTGGTGGCGGTGCGCCACTTCCCGTAGTCGGTGGGCGCGTGGCCCTTGGCCCAGACGTGGTAGCGGAATGTGAAGAGGTCGCCCATGTCCAGCATGTTGAGCAGCTCGGCCTTGCTGTCGGGGAAGGAGAGGCGGTAGCGCTGCGTCTCGAACGCCGGCACCACCAGCGCCTGGCGACAGAACACGGACGGCAATGACCACCGGCGTCAGGGACAACATAGAACACCGGCTGGTGACGAGCAGAACTGTAAAGCGCAGCACGACAGTCCACTCCCGCTGCCGCCGCGCATAGATAAAGCCACAGACTTCACATCTGGTAACTGGTGAGCAGCAGTCCACACGAAACAATGTTCTCCGGTAAAAGTACGGTTCACACATAAAATCATATGATTAATAAGTCCTGAAAATAGCACACAATCACCTAGTCATTCATGATCCATCCAGTTCTTAGTTAATCAAGAAAATCACATAGCTATTAAAACATAGTAAAAATATATTCCATTGCAAACTTTCTGCAAGCATGCATGAATCAATGATACGCCGATCCCCAGGCCGACACTAATCTCTATCCTCGACTCGAGTTTCGGCCCAATATTTATACACACTACCCTGGCCTACCGCACGAGGCACACTGCTCGTGCCCCTCCCCGACATCAGCGTCCCCACCTTGGGCTGTTTGTCGCCCTTCAGAAGGTCGTCAGTGGCGCGCAGCAGCGAGTTGTAGAGGCCCTTCATCGGTAGGAAGTCGATGTCGGCCAGGAACACGTACGGCGTGAGAACCTCGCGCAGCGCGACGTTACGCAGGAAGTTCACCGGGTAGTACATCTGAAACGCGGGTGATTTATGGGGTGATGGGGTGATGGGGTGATGGGGTGATGGGGTGATGGGGTGATGGGGTGATGGGATGATAGGGTGATGGGGTGATGGGGGTGATGGGGGTGATGGGGTGATGGGGGTGATGGGATGACGCCTGGACGGTGCATAGTGAGCAACACCCGTCCACAATATATACGGACATTGCGTAAAAAAATCACGAAAAACGCGAGGAAAATATAATTGACAATGATCTAGTTCTAAAGCTCTGTAAGACTGATGCAAGTATTTGGATTGTTATTTCAAATGCATGGTACCAGGATTATAACTGCATGGTGCATATTTACGTCACAACAGAAGCAATAATGGCATATACTGACATTTCACAGGATTCTGTTCAAAATCAGCTCAGTTTAGAGCATCTACGCTCGTGACCAGTCAACACACCTACAAAACAAATCAACATCCACCTTACCAGGCGCCACAGCTCCAACCGCCGCGCCCGCACTCACCCCGTCCTTGTAGACCACATGATAGGCGACATTATTCCTCTGACTGAGCACTGGCGACTCTTGCACGTACTGCAGGAACACGCGAGTCTCGGCATCAGACAGGTACACCGCCAGACTGACGGGCCCCTCCCACTGCCGACAGAGCGCCTCCACCATCTGCAGCCGGTCCATCGACAGCTGCGCCACGAGCGTCACTGCCGCGCCGCGCACCGCCTCCTCCGAAAAGTCCAGGTAGTAGAGGTGCGTGCGGTACTCGATGCAGCCGGCGCGCTCGAAGTCGTAGCACGGCCCGTCCTCGTCCAGCTGGTAGACGTTGCAGACTTCCGAGTTGAAGTCGGGGATGGGCACGGGACAGGAGAACAGCTGGCGACGCAGCAGGTTGCCGTCGTACTCGAGGAACGTCAGGTGCTGGTTGCGGAAGAACTCGGCGTTCTTGTTCTGGACCTTGAGTTTCTTGGGCGAGTTCCAGTGGATCACCTGTCGTGGGAGGTGGGGGGGGGGGGGGGGGCGTCAGAGGCGGGGGAGGAGAAGGGCTGTTGAGGACGACCCACGACCCACGGGAGGGGCCACAATGAGGACTGGGGTCCACAGCTTCCCTCAGGACAGGACCGCGTCGGACTGGCGTAGAGCAAAGATTGTCAGCAAGAAAACTGAAACACATCTCAAAATTTGACACGACACACGTGTGAGAGCATTTGTGAGAATCAATGAGTTTACGAATACAAGTACATGCATATTTGCACTCTGAGGTGACGGCTGTGCTCAGGACTACAATTTGAACAATTCAGCCGACTATAAAAGAAGCCACACTCACTTTACTCCTCAGACATTCCCTCCCTTGACACCGATATCCGAACGTCCTATCTGCCCGACTGTAGCGTCAGTGACCTAACCTCCGTCCCCGACATTCGAGACCTCCGCGCTAGCCTTATACCATCAATGTCTACTGACTGACCTTGAGGTCAGTGACCTCTGTGTAGCATTCTTCGGAGAGCGTGTGTTCCGACAACTGCACGTTCCACTCACACGGCAGCTTGTACACGACGTCCGGGTACATCTTGATCACAGCGTTTATCACATCCTGACAACGTACAGCAAACAATATCAGCGTTGGAGCGGGAGACTCTAGTCCATAGGCCATGTACAAAACACTACAAATATTCACAGATGTCGGTTAACTCACCACATCAGTCAGAAGTGTATATTGTGTACACAATATACACAAGATACACTTCTGACTTCAATATAGGTCATACTGTCCTTAGCCCCACCCTCTACAGTGTGCCGATGCAGTTAGCAAGTACGCCTGTTACCCCGACCACATACCACACACCCCGTCCCTGCTGGCTCGCCCGCCCGTTCCGTCCCATCAGTCCCAAACCACCCGTCCCACCTATCCCAGTCCCGTCAGTCCCACTCTGCCTACCCACCATGCCTCGCTCATCCCTCCCACCCGCCAGTCCCACAACACCGCCCCCCACCCCCCCCCCCCCTGTTCGTCCGCGGCACATCGCTCCACCCCACCCCGGTCACCTGACTGATTGATTATCGGGGTTTTCGGGCGCGGCGACGCCCAGGTCACTTTCCGCCCACACCGGAGTCGCCCCGGTCACCTGGTCGGCCAGCTGCGTGGCGTAGTACGACACGAGGTACTTCTCGGCCGTCAGACGCCACTTCTGCTGGAAGTTGTGTTTGCGCATGCGCTCCAGGTTCATGAGGATGACGCCGGTGTTGTAGCCGCGGCCGACAGCCGGCCACGGCCGGTGGTCGGTCCACAGGCTGCCTTTGTACCAGTCGCTCTGGTTCTCCACCAGGGCTAACAGCTGCGCGGCGGAGAGGAGCGGGGCGGGACAGAGTCAGAGGCAAGGGCAACACCGCTGTCAGAGGGGCGGGCCGAGACAGGCGGAACGACGCTGTCAGAGAGGCGGAAACGGGGTCAGGCGGGCAACGGCTGTCAGAGAGGCGGGCGGAGACAGGCGGGCAACGGCTGTCAGAGAGGCGGGAACGGAGTCAGGTGGATAACGGCTGTCAGAGGCAAGAAAGCGGGACGGAGCCGCACTGGCGATGGCGGGTAAGCACAGGCAGTACACTAACGTCACACTGACACAAAAGAACGGCTGGAGATGACATCAGAGGTACGTCAGTGGCATGGTTAAATAAAGAGTATTTATCCTTAGAGTATTAAGGATAAAAAATATTTTAAAGTATAAACATAAATACAAAAAATATTATTATAAAGTTTATGGTATTATCCCGGACATCCAAAGCTATCAATGCCAGGATATACAGAACAGCCTGATTTTATCCCGGACGTCAAGAGTTGTCATTTGTCAATAACAGAAACACGGAACAGACCGGGATCGGGAATGACCAGAAACCAAGCTTGTCGGACGGATGCTGGACCTGAACTGGATGGCGAGTACACATACAGGGACTGATCGATTGCATGCGAGCAAGACAGTACATTGCATTCCATACAACGTGTCAAGGTGAGTGCATATTCTGTGATGGATTTAAGTGGGACTCCTTTCCACAATCCACCTCTCAACACATATAGAAGGCAGACCTCATACTTCAAAACACATAATTAAGCAAATCCTACTTACACAGGAAAGAGCACTACTAAACGCGTAGGCCTTTCTGCGCACACGCCCCTCCGGCCTCAGTTCCACTACCCTCAGTCCTCAGTCCCACCACCCTCAGGCCCCAGTCCCAAATTCCCCCACCCTCAGTCCTCAGTCCTCAGTCCTCAGTCCTCAGTCCTCAGTTCACACTCCTCAGTCCCACCACCCTCAGGCCCCAGTCCCAAATTCCCCCACCCTCAGTCATCAGTCCTCAGTCCTCAGTCCTCAGTCCTCAGTCCTCAGTCCACGCTCCTCAGTCCCACCACCCTCAGGCCCCAGTCCCAACTTCCACTATCCTCCAGCCTCAGCCCCCCATCTCTAGTCTCCAGCTTCTCACCTCGCGCCGAAAGTGGCCGAATATCCGCCAGAGTTCGGCGATATCGGTGGCGAACGTGATGTCCGTGTCGAGCACGATGGCCTTCTTCAGGGTATCCGGCAGGATCTTGGTGAGCAGCAGCTTGAGCAGGCCGTAGACGCCCGAGTAGTGTTTGTTGGGCACCCATTCCACCTCGGCCCGCACCTGGGCGTCGATCTTGTACATGCTGAC
>JARBER010066402.1:0-11838 GCA_030265075.1 Balanus glandula | reverse complement strand
TGACGGAGCGGCGGCAGCCGCCAGCCACCCCCGGCACGGAGCGGCAGCAGCACCAGCCACCCCCGACTGACGGAGCGGCGGCAGCCGCCAGCCACCCCCGGCACGGAGCGGCAGCAGCACCAGCCACCCCCGACTGACGGAGCGGCGGCAGCCGCCAGCCACCCCCGGCACGGAGCGGCAGCAGCACCAGCCACCCCCGACTGACGGAGCGTCAGCGAGGCAGAGTTGCATCAGTCCGGCAGGGTGGCCCGCTTTGTCAGAAATCACTGCAGTCCCAGCCCATGGCCGGCCGACGCCAGTCCTGGTTACATCAGGCTTAGTTGTATGGTGGGACAAGTATGCACCGTGTATACATACAAACACAATTTGTGCACTGTACCAGTTTACTGCACTGCTTTAGCTCCGACGGGGATGCGTCAGTGGTGCATCACTTATGCTGCAGATACTGGCAGTGCATACCATCGAATGTAGGAAGCCACGCCCACTCACAAGCCCGCCCCCTTCCGCTTTTTGTTTTGCTGTGTCGCTACAAACTTTTGTCAATGTTTGTATTCATCTGCGCCATCACTTCTTTATCGGTATTCTGTATTTGGATAACTCAAATAGCAACTACGTGATCATCAACGCTGCAAGTCGATCATTTTAACCAATAAATGAAACCACCAGCTGAAAGGAGAATGCAAAGCAAAACAAGAGAAGTGAGATGGGAGCATGTTTCAAGCTTTTTCATGCAGGACTGAGATAAAACATTACATTGAACGTCTCTTTGAGGAGCAATGGAGGGCTAGCCAAACATGCTTGTGTTATATCATTCATATTATCCTCTACAATTCTTACTATTATCAATCTCATTCATATTGCTTTGATTTTGAGTATTGATTTACCTTTACTTGTATGCTGTCGTTCTTAACATCTTAAACGACTACCGCGAGCGTATGATATTTTGTACCATGTCAGTACGTCAGCAGTGGAACTCAGTCTGTATTACACTGTGGTGGTTAAACCCTTCTGTTTGATTGACGCCTACAAGGATACGCAATACATAAACTAATTAATCAACGGACGGATACATCGCAAGGAGACAGAGAGGGCATGATTCACATGCTTGGGTGCAGCGGGTGAGAGCGTCATGTCCGTCAGCACGTGACTCACCTGTGCGCCTGCATCTTGCGAGTGCATCGTGTGTAAAATACATGACTCAACTATCTCGGGCAGCAGTGGGCGGGTGCATCGTGTGTGGGAAGATTGTTTACCTATTAGGCATCAGTGGGCGGATGCAATCGTGTGTGGGACAAGATAACTCACCTCCTCATCGGGCTGCAGTAGACGAGTGCAGATCGCGTCTGATAAAACTGTTTGCTTACCTGCTGTGCGGCAGCGGGCGGGTGCATCGTGTGTGAGCGCTCCGACATGAAATCTAGCGGCGGCGAGGCACTGGGCACCAGCTGATCAGTCGCTGCGAGTCCCGTCAAACCGTCACCGTGGTACTGCAGCAGCATCGTCGGCCGAACAACAATCGAATCAGTCCGTCTGTCTCTGGCTCTGCCTCGCTCGCTCTCTAACCGAACGGACCGGACACAGCAGAGGCGGCCAGCGCTCTCCGACACAAGTGACAGACTGACGCCTCCGGGACGCGCCGGACCGGCCGCCGTGCTCGGACGTTCTGCGCATGCGCCGTGCCGCTCCGACACCGATATGAATGGCTACGGCCGGCCGAGGGCGGAGCCGAGCCACGGCGCGCGGCCGAGAGAGAGAGAGAGAGAGAGATAGCGGCCCGGGGCGGCCGCCGCCGTCCGTACCAGGCGCCCGCCGGAAGTGTGCCAGGTGTCGTGGCGGCGGCGGCGGCGGCGGCGGGGGCGGGGGCGGCACCCAGGAGGCCCAGCAGTCGCCGCCAGCCGCGGAAGACCCGGCTTCCGGCGGCTGAAGATGTGCAGTTAGTTACCTGCAGTGAGCAATGAGTGTCGGAACAGGTGTCGGCCAGTATGGGTGCTCAGAGTTGCCCAGTGACCACAGGTATCAGGGCAAAATGTTGACTGTGGCGTATGGGTCGCAAGGGAGGATGTCGGACGGCTGAAGCTGTGTGTATAATTAATATGATATTATAGTCTCAATTGTACCAGCTTCGAATCTAAGGAGGATGTTTTCTTATTGGGATCAACGAAAATGAATGAACGTTTTAGTGATCAGAGTCACCTTAAACTTGCTTCCGCGGTTTTGTAGCGCTGGATGTGATTCAGTCACACTAAGGACCCGATCGACAATAAGATGGCTGTCTGATATTGATGACCTGCAATGTTAAAACTATGTTGTTGTTACCTTCCGCTGTCCATGACAAAGTATCTTGACACATCAACATGTGATTTACTTCCTTTTCACCCGATTGACCCTCGTCCTAAAACGACCCTTGGGAGGTTTTCTTGCATAACTTCTTACGCATACGGCACATTTGGTAGCTGAGATAAAAAAACATACGCATGCTGATAAAACTTAATTGAAATTCTCGAGCAGTTTAGGATATGGTTACGTTTTAAATTTGGCATGTTATTGCATTTTCGGCAAAAAGTGATAAAGCTTGTAAGATCGTAGAAATTTGAGTTTTCAAAAGAAATAGAAATTGGAAACGAGATCAAATTCAAAATAGCGAGGGCTATACGATGCTATCTCAGATTTCAACATTTTGTACCCCTAAAAAACTTTTTTTAAACATCTAAAAATCATAATTTTCATTTTTTATTTTTATGGAATATATGTTAAAGAACTGAGTATGACAGACACACAAAATTTTAACTCAATATCTCTGTTTTTGAATGGCTTTTGGCTCTAGGCTAGTCAATTCGCCCTGACAATATTTTTCTATTTGGGCCCAACAGTTTTAAGTTTGTTTAAAAATAGGGGGTCAGTACGCAAATAATACGAACATTTTGCATGTTTTCGAAAAGACCATTGTGGTCATGCTTTTTTAGGCGATTTCCACGAAATAAACGTTTTTTGAGCTTTATAAATTGATCTATAGCATATCAAAAGTGAATACTAAACATGACAAATTAGAGGTGTATTCAGGTGATGTTAAATGAGAGATTTTTCAATGCAAGTAATGCAAGCATCATATGTGTCATAACTTGCCGTAATTTGTAAATTTGAATATTTTACATATGGGTGGATCCAGGCAAACAACATGTGGGACACCATGTGAATAACAGTTTTACAAACTTGCTAGTTTGACGGTTTAGCTCATTTACTCTCCGATTTTGTGTACTTGAGTGCGCCTTTTGCCCCAAAAATATGCACAAGACCAGCATGTATGATGTATGATGCATTGAACACAGTTTCTGACACATTTATTGCACCGCAAGCCACGAAGGATGCGAGCGCTACATAATCGCTTGCATATCACCCTCCAAAAATGGGACCATGACACCGCCTCTACCGGAAATATGTTTTCAATTTTAATGTAAAAACGTGAAATTTAATTTGAAGAAAAGTATACAAGTTTCCGGATGATCGGCTAAACGGTTCAAAAGATATGTAACAGGTCACTACCATTTTAAAGTTAAAAATTACGGGGAGGGGGTAAGCTACAAATGTTTTACTTTCATCTTTCCTTAAATGAGAAAAGCTTCCAAAAAAGTAACACTTATATAATAACAAACAATTAAGCAAGGGGAATGAATTAATTGCTGACTATGTGTGATCAATATTTTTGACACAGCAAGAATGTTGGCAAAAATACAGAAGCATACTCAGAAACAATGTGACACGTTTTGTGTTAAAATAAATGTCACACCACATTTAGTCAACATGTCGGAATTGCATTATTAACACATCCGCATATCATTTAATAACGCTTAAAAATAAAGCAGTTGGACATCGCATACGAAGCCCATGAACGAAATGGTCTGCGTCCCAGCCGGAAATAAGGCAGATTCTGTTATAATACCATTTACACCGGCATCCACGCAAATCAAACGCTGCTCATTATGTAATTACATTTTAGCAAGCGTATACCATTTCAGCTGCCCATATCTGAACGCTGACATTTTAGTCTATGTTTGAATGAAATTGCAATAAAGGCATGCTAAATGGCACTGCAGACTATGCGTGAATGTTTAACACTAGGCGGTTCGGCGGGTGGATTTCTGCGATGTCGCCGTGACGTTCCGCCGCCAGCAGAAGAAAAAGCTGATCCGACTCAGCTTTTCACTGCGCGGCGATATCGCTGGAATCTGCGCGCCGAATCGCCTGGTGTGTGACCGTCTTTACAGTGAATAAGGGCGTTACCGTTGGCTGAAGTTCCACTGGAAGGTATGCAACCCGCAGTGCTAGCGTGCTCAGCGGAACAGTCTATACGCTGAACAAATGTCTAAAGGCCGGCGAATGGCTGACTGATGAATAATGTCAGGTGTTGGTCGTCTGTCACGTGACTGAGCGCGCGTGCGTTGGTGGCGAGGGCACCTCCAGTATTTGTGGGTCCATCGCGTTTTAAGCCCCGTTGGATTTCAATGGGAAATCGTGTCATTCTTCCTTAATATATTTTTCGTCACTTCATTCTGCCAGTTATCTCAAAGAAACTCACTGATTCATATACAGAATTGCTCAACCTTTTTTGTGATGGTAAATACTTATTCGTATCGGTTAATTTCGTAAAGTATTCAACAATCTTATTTCGATAATACTATCGTGTATTTGTGTAGTGCGATACAATGGACAGGATACAGGACATACGAAGGGGACCGGGATATAGGGCAGGGTCAGATGATCGGGACACAACTGCAGGATACGGTACCGGGATGCCAAAGAGGGATACGGCACCAGCATACAAGGACCGGAATACGGGACCGGGATATGGGATCGAGATACGAGACCGGGATACAAGGACAGAAATACGGGACCAGGATACTGGACCGGGATACGGGACCAAGATACGAGACCGGGATACAGGACCAGGATACGGGACCAGTATACGGGACCGGCATACGGGATCAGCTTAGGGACCGAGATACGGTACTGGGATACGGCACCGTGACCGGGATACGAGACCAGGATACGGGATCGAGATACGGGACTAGAATACGGGACCGCAATACGGGACCGGGATACAAGACCGGGATATGAGACCGGGATATTGGACTGGGATATGAAACATGGAATATGGGACCAGTGTGCGGAACCGGGATGCGGGACATATTTATCTGTTTCCCGTATGCTGCTGATCAGTAGCAGTATAACTAATTATATCATAAGATAACTGCAAAATATTACTCCTAGTGTAATATTGGTTATTGATTCGACTCGGATTGAGTCTATTATATTTTACCATTGAAATTCCTAAAAAAAAGAACACAAAACGATTTAACACATGATATTTTAATTCATGAATCGTAATTGAAGCAAAGCATGTACATAATCAAAGCAGACCCAATAAAAAGATTGCTCTATGTTCTTTCAATGGTGCATCCAACAAACATTCATTATTTATGGTTTAGTTCATTTAATCAAAAGCAATAAACTATCAAAAAAATTACCAACGGACCAAACAGTGATTGAATCATTCATGTTCCATAGTTCAGCGTGATTGAAAGGTGTAATCAATAACCAATCTTATCGGACCGCTGACCGCTTACATCGCATTTTACTCTTACGCAAGATGACTATCGAATAGAAACTATCCTAAACTAGTTCTAAACGAATGCAAATGATACAAATACATATTTACTACCATAAAAAGCTGAATCAATTCTGTAAGCCCATTCAAACATTCAAACGTCAGTGGCGAGTGGAAATACTGTTTTCAGTTCTTCGCCCCGCGGTCAGCAGCTTGTTGATGTTGATAATTACTCGTGCATTTTCCCGATATACAATGGATTGCTTTTATTCATTGAATCCATTTCCCCAATCAAGTTAATGTTTTCCCATCAGACTGAATACAAAAATGATTTAATGAGAGGTAGAGGTAATCATGTGCAAATGCTAAAAAGATGCAGCTGATTCATAAAAAGTGTCGGAAAACAAACAGCTATATTCTTAAGAAAATAATCGTCGAATTCCACTACAAAGTGGCACACTAGTAAAAAACTTCATGAAATTGTATTGGTAAACAAATTAGGCAGTAGTCTATCGTAGTTTCACTGCTGCACGGTTTTGTGCAGAAAATGTTTGACAAGCGTTCCGCGCCTAGACCGCCAAATTAATACATGTCTGGACCGGCACCTTTGCTTTATAGGTAGTTGCATGACGTTTAGTGACCCTATTTGTCCCAAACTCTTATTATATAATACATACTTTAAGATATACCTTTATCAAGACACATTAAGTCACGAGTACCTGCACGTGCTTGTGTTTTATTACAGATCCTTTTCTGACCTTGTTTTATGAGTCACATATGGTGAGTCATTAAAAGTGTCGGGAATAAATAGTTCTATTTCCCAGAAATTTTAAATGAACTCCAGTACAAATTGGTACAGTGGTAGAAAAATTCATGAAGTATTATTGGTATGCAAATCAGGCCGTTGTCTCACGCGGAATGCTACAACGCCTGGACCGGCACCTTTGGTTTATAGGCAATTTCATGACACTCAGTGAGCTGATGTGTCCCAAACTGTCAAACAAAAACAAACTTTGAGATCTACTTTAAGGGAGGGAAGTCAAATCACGAGTACCTTTACGTGCTTGCGTTTTATTACAAATCCCTTTTTATACTTTTTACGTATCACATGGTGCTAATGAAAACTGAGAAATGTTGCAATATGCCGGTACCTACATAATATATTACTGGACGATGCCGACAATGTTGGTGTGAATTCAATTTTACTGTTCACATTGCACATTACGTATGCATCGGATTGGACCAGTCTCGAGAGAAGTGCATGCAGCCTGATATGGTCATAATCTAGATTTGCCGATCTTGGTTGGTGATAAGACCGATGTGTAACATTAGGCATTGGCTTATTTTGCATTATTCATCATTTTTTCCCTACGGTCTATAGCAGGGACGTCCGAACTACTTTAAAGTTGTGGGGGTGAACTTCTTGTCAATGGGTAGGTACTATGCGTACGGAAAAAATACTTTTCCGTATTTTGTATACTGTATAATGTATATCTCTTTTACCGTCGAAGAAGTGCAAAAACTCCGGTTATTGTACTTTTGTTCTTATACAAAGTCGAATGATTGTGTAAAAAGTTGCGGGGCGTCGACCCCACAGCTCCAAAGCTGCAGGGACGAGTTGACCCCGTTGCCCCTGCGGTTTGAACGTCCCTGGACTACAGATGTACCGGTGAAGCCGGAAGAAACAAAATGTGATATAGAGTGAAACAGCGGAGCTCCACTGCTCCTAGAATTGAATGGCAGCAACTCTGCAGTCTGTACCAGCACCTCCTGATGCCCTGTTGGTGGCGCTGCGCTGCGAACCGGCTCCCGCCCGGACGCGTCTCCGGTGCTGTCTCCTGCCTGGGTGAGCGCCACCTGCCGACTGGGGGTACCGCTGCTGGCGCCACCTGCCGACTGGGGGTACCGCTGCTGGCGTCATCTCTCGGCCGTCACTGAACACGTGTCGGCTGGAGACGTAATTTCGTGGCTTATGACAAGTGTGACGATCGCTCGCTATTTGATGCGGCCACAGGAGTCCATGCTCACTGTATGTTTAGTCAGTGCTCTGTCGGCTTTGGCTCTATTATGAGTTAGTCACTGCTGAGCTAGTGAGTCGTGACATCAAACATAGCATAAAGAGAGCCTCAGAACGCTATCTCGTGAGTGATGTCACGGCTACCACCTACCCGTCGCACGTTCCTTGGCGCAATATTTGTATGTAGAGATGCACGCTGGGCAAAATGTCACTACATACTCACCGGTGCTAAGCGGCAGACAATGCATAACACAGAGAACAACTAAGCGGTGCTCTTTTTCAGCAGCTATCGTCTTATTCTGTTCAATTGACATTTTCAGGTTCTATGCTACATGATTATTAATTCATCTTTTAATGTATTTTTTAATAAACTTAGTCCCAAGGGTTTTGAATGAATGGATTGACGAAGTCAGATCCCGCGGCAGGCTGAGCTTGTTGCGCAGGTCCTGACCTCTGTCGTCACATCGGAAAAAAACGGGTTGTTGGCAGAATTTAGAGGCGAAAGTTGAACGTGCCAACTTAAGGACACGTCCGTCCCGCTTACAGACGCAAACCAGCCTTTAGTGCGGCCGCTGCCACCAGCCGCAGGCCATCCCAGTCTGGAGCAAATAGCGAGCGCCAAAGCGATTTGAATAGGGCTCTCACTATCGGTTGGGTCGTAAGCCCAGCGCTCTCCCAACTAGTTATAGGGCGGTTATATGTGAGGGCAATCTCATAATCATATTTTCATAAGAGCGTTTTTCTTATCATCTTCCACTTCGACCGGATCAGCTTTCGAAATATATTTTCCATGCACTCATTTCAGGCTTGCAATTTGCTTGACCAAAGGCCTCAGTATCAGTGACGTTATAGCTCTTCAGGGACCTGGTGCTCATCTTTCATCGTCTCAACTTACCATAATGTCTCACGTCTAAAATACGCTAAAATCACGAAGTAGTATATACCAAGATGGGCAGTGGGCATTAAAAACATCATCCCATCCAACAAATCTATGTATTGTGATGATTTCGTTCTCTCCTCGCCGATCTTAGCGTACCGGACGTAGCAATAACCGACATACCGAAGAATCGATACCATCACAGAGAGACCTGAACGGTGGAGGCCATGACTAAGTAACATAGTGGATGAGGGAGAAGTGAGCAAGAGGACACCTTCGCACCTTTGCTGGGGGCACCTTCGCTGCCAGGAAAAGACCCATGTGTACATTATCAGATTTCCTTTAATTCAGCTCTCAAAAATATGGGAAATAAGTATGTTGGAAAAATTGAGTATCCACCGACAATGAGCTTTCACGAGTACAATGCCGAAATAAAGTGTGCATGTGCTAAGCAAATGTGTAAAGCGAATGCCACAAATCGGTCTGCAATCTACTTAGGATCGTGCGAACGCCCCTTTTTCGCAATATTTTATAATCTAACCATTTGATTACGACGGAGTCTTTCAAGCATCGGTAAGTTTGAGCTTTTGACCATTTTACAAATAAAGTCTCTTAAGAAAATTCTGGAACTCAAGCCACTTTGTTTTACCTATAGATAATGTTAAAAAAACGGACCAAAGAAACTGTTGTGTCAAGGACCACTTGGGCCCGATTTGTAATATAACGAGTCAAGGAGAAGTGGTTAAAATTGAATACTATTGTTAAAAGACTATATATTGACAAAAATATCCAAAGAGCTCAGTCTTATGTAAATGGAAATAATTCGTCGTAATTTAATAATTGTTTTCATAAATATCTCGAAAAAAGAGCGTTCGCACGGTTGGAAGCCGATAGTATGTGGGGTTTGTTAAGCATTGTAGTCTTTGAACACAAAAAGTATCACTGCCATTTGTCAAACCCGGCTAAATCGATGTTAACAACGACTGAAAATGTTTCAAAAAGCATGTTGGCATGCGATAGATAGTGTTTACAATGGTGAAATATAAAAATGGTCATGTGATCTCGGGCTTGAACAGATGTTACTAGTTTTACTTTTACGAATTTCTCGTACTTCTCGTAAGGAAAAAAGGCCATACAAGGTTCCGTGTCAACACAATATAGCAGACACAATCCATTCAAGGACAGCAGCACTTTTGTCCCATTTTCTCTTCAGTAAAGATCTCGGTGGCACTAGAAATATATTGAAATGATACACCGTGCAGTGCCTGTAGTGCCTGGTCGCGATGTCACATGTCTCCGGAGGGGGCGCTGCGGGGCGGACCAGCCGTGACTCGGTCGGCTGAGACGACCACTGGCTACTGCTGTCACTCAACTTCTACCGCACTGGGAAGCTCCACCTCGTCGAGGAGAGATGCGCCATCGCCTTCAGCGAGAACCTCGGGTGCTGTGGCATTGATGAGCTGATGCTGCAGAGGCCATCGGCTCAGCGTCGCACGTGTGAACACATCGATATAAAGTATAAACCGTCCACACAACTGCGGGAACTTTGGAATTCACGCTACGGAAAATCCGCACTGAGAGAGTGTGCACTTGCCTATAAGAGCCCTCGAAACTTGGCAGTCGTCGGAAGCGGCTATTGATACACAACACATTCTGCGTGAGGTTTCTCTCGGCGTGAATTTCAAGTTCCCGTGATTATGTAAACATTTTTGTTTATTTTTTCCTCTTCTCAGCGGCGCCTTTTTGTCTGGCTCGACTGTACATTATTTTTCCGGAAGTTCTGCACGGCTGTTGCGTGTTGTCGGGTTCTAAAGCCAGTTTACTCCAGCTGAAATCTCAAGGAAAATTGTTTTTACAACCCTTCAGCACGCAAGTCCCGACAAGCAGGAGCCGCACAGATCCTACCGAAAAAATCACGCATGGTAAAGCCAGGCCCTTGCACCAGTTGTCCGGACAGTTCCACTACATACACGTGACCAGCCGGTAGTTATGACCAGCCAGCTTAGTCGGGCGCCCCACGAGCAGCCGAGCGCGGAACTAGCGAGCCATTGTACCGCCAGCAGCGTCAGCAGTACCGCAGTTGGTGACCTCGACTCAGATGGACCCTGTCTGTGCCACCGGCGCGCCGCCACTTCTCTGGCCCTGCTCAGCAGCGGTTTGAACGAGATGTCACGACCGGCAACCGTGGCCGGCACGGCTCTAGATATCGAGACACATGGACCAGAGGGGGCCTTCACACCTGGCGCCTGACCACCGACCGGCACGGCGTCTCGCACCTGCCACCCGGAGCACACCCTCCCTCCCACCCACCCACCCACCCACCCACGCACGCCACACACGCGCCGCGCCTCTGACGCGCCACCATCCGCAGCGAGCTGCCCACAGGGCCGGGGAGTCACACACGAGAAAACCAGGGAGGTTCCGAGGGACGGGGAGCGGAATGGCAGGACGGGCCGGCGGCGCCCGGCCGGCCAGCCGGCCAGTCGCCCCGCCCCGCCAGCTGCCCGGACAGACAGCGGCGCCAGGCGAGCACACCAGAACCCGCAAATCACCGAGAAAACCAGCAGCGTCGCGGCCGGACGCCCTGCCGTCTAACTAGGCTAACTAGGTGATAACCAGCCGTGACCAATGGGTAGCATGAGCAGCGTGCATGTTAATATGTACAGTTATGACTGTCGACGGGCGCTCGAGCCCGCGCAGAAGGTAATTGCAGTCTCATGTACAGGAATGCTCCATGCAGACAAAAAGAAAAAAAAACACGACTTGTACGAATCTCATTCAGGCTGAGACGCTATGAGAACCACTGAGGTTGTGTGCTTAAATACACGGGTATCGAGAGAAGGTATTTTCAAATGCACCAGCGCGCGGGCGAGTTGAGAGGTCATGAAGATAACTAGAACAAATGGAGCAGCGCTGACGGCTGGCGTGTCCAACGGTACACTTTTAAACCCTCAGCGGACGCCTCTGCGCCGTCACAAGACAGATGGCCCTGTCGCGGCGCTGCGTGACAGGTCGTCTCTGTCACGCTGCTCTGTCTGGCAGGGCGGCTGGGGGCCGCACCAGCCGTCTCTCCGCTGGGCGATGGCTCCCCGCAGCGGGCGGGCCGCGCTGTGGAGAGCAGCACTGTCCCGAGTTCGGACTGGGCGGGGCTGGCTGGCGTCCCGACTCTGCACCGCGGGCCGGCCGAGCCACCCGGCCGGATCACACGGGCGCGATGGGTGGACACTTGGCGGCACCGCGGGGCCACCACACGGGCGCGATGGGCGGACACTTGGCGGCACCGCGGGGCCACCACACGGGCGCGATGGGTGGACACTTGGCGGCACCGCGGGGCCACCACAC
>JARBER010066291.1:0-11840 GCA_030265075.1 Balanus glandula | reverse complement strand
AACACAAATTTCGCGTATTTAAGCTTTTGGATTGCCAAATTATTGACGTATTTTGAGTCCCATAAAAAACGAGATTTTTTTACTTGACCTGACCTGCGACGTCATCGGTGACCTTGAGGTCAACAAAAAATATTTTTTGTCGAGAAATTTTAGGGGGCTATCTATTGCCGTTTGAATCAGGTCGCTAGCTCAAATAGTTCCATATATACGGGGGGGGGGGGCAATATATTGCCCGCCCGCCCCAAGTGACCCGCGTTATAGAAAATACCCCAGTGACTGGCGGGTTAAGAATGCGGCCCTGTGTGGCGCATACTTCCTTTGCAGTTTCCGGTCCAATACATGCATCTTAAGAAACATTTGCAAGGCAATAGCCGTTTTCACAATGTATTTTTATTGAAGTGGTAGGACTTAGTAAATACCAAATGTCTTGTATAGTATGCATTATAGTATGCATCATTTTAACTGATTTAGACGATATTGCCCGTTTCCCAAACACTTTTGTATTGCGTTGGAGCCAAATCGAAAGTGCATGCAATGCACGGTTTGGTGCTGTGAAATAATTATTCTGTCATCAAAGTAATATACCTAATTAGCTGACAAATGCCGCAAAGAAACGTTTAATCATAAAATATTCAATAACCTCTCATTTCAGCTTTCCTTGAACCCTTATCCTGAGTTAAATTTCTGATAATGCTATGCTTTGTAAAATAGGCGATCTGGTTACATGGATGACGTCAGACATGGATAATAGCCGCAGCAGCAGCAGTGGTGAGCCGATGCCAGCCGAGGGTCATTAGCACCCACCCCAGTCCAGTATCTCCGGTGCTCTCCAGTCTCTACGCGCCAAGTGCCGGTGTCCGTGACGGTCAGACGGACTCTCCACTGTCCTCAGTAGTCAGTATGGCTCTGAGACAGCAGTCCTATGACGACTCCGGCGAGTCTGACGTGGTATCGGACTCAGCTCTGTGGGGTGGTGGCGGCGGCGGCCCGTCTGGCGCAAGACGCGGCATCACCAGCTCTAATGTCACGCCTCACACCCGACACCTCGTCAGCGCCTCTGCCTGTCGGCTCCATGGCACCTGATTACGCCTCCCGTCCGCCCGACCCCCGACCGACGGGGCGGCCACCGCGGAGTCGGCCGCAGGTGGGGCCGCTGCCGACCATCGGCGACCCGGGCGGCCCGCAGCAGGTCATCACGGGGACCATCCTCCGTCAGTGGCCCGGAGCAGGTCATCACGGCGACCATCCCCCGTCAGTGGCCCGGAGCAGGTCATCACGGGGACCATCCTCCGTCAGTGGCCCGGAGCAGGTCATCACGGGGACCATCCTCCGTCAGTGGCCCGCAGCAGGTCATCACGGGGACCATCCTCCGTCAGTGGCCCGGAGCAGGTCATCACGGCCAGACTACAGCCGCCGGCCACGAGAAATACGGCGGCGGCGCACACAAAGTTGGCGGCGCAGGGGAGGCCCGGCCGCCAGTTCCAAATGTCACCGGCACTCGGAGCGGCAAACTTGGGCAGTGACACACGACTAAGCACCCGGCCGAGGCTCTCACAGGCCCTGGCGCCATTGACAAGCTGCTATCAGCTCCGAGCTCGGATCTCTACGAGCTCGGATCTCCAATCACCCATTATTCGACAGGCGACGGAATAACATTAACATGTGACGGCTCCCGACTCGCTACGAGCAGCAATATATACAATGCGGATGCGTGTATAGCGGTGACGTAGTGATCAGCTTCAAAACTTGTCATCAGAGTAATGTAATCAGTCAAAGCACGGCGCGTTTGCCCGTCAGCTTCATATCACTATGGAAAAGCTATTTGTTTATTGGGGCCTGCCGACTCCTTAGCTTTATTTGCGCTCATGACCGGTGGAAAAGAAGGCACATAAGTAATGTAATACAATGATTGCATTGGTCGGTTACTGAGTACCCACAGTACCAATCAAATGTCTTTCCATATCTTACCGCCGCCCCCGCAATCCCCATCCTTCTGCCGCCCCTGGACTCGGTCCTACTTCCTTAGTTCATTGCGTGTGTGTAGTATGCTGCGTCAATTCAATGTGACGAACCGTCGACCTACACTGGAGGAATGGCTGACGGGATAGCGCGGCCAGTACACTCAGGTGCTCTGCTCTGGTCACAGAGGCCAGATCGACCTCGGTTCAAAATTAAAATATCAGAGGCTGCCGCGGTTTTGTGGTCTCAACAGATGCTAAATTACTTTTGCCAGATTCTATCCCAAGCTGCAGCTCCCATTCCCAGCAAAGTTCATGCAACTGGTGTGAGCTCTTCGAGCCCAGCATATCACTGCTCCGTCATCCGTGATCTCCCAGCAGAAATGGAAGGCACTGAAGTCCACCGACCGCAGTGACATTGGAAGGCTATTTAGGATAGGGGCCAAGGGGCAAAATACAATCTGAATGGGACGCTCTAATACAAATAAACAAAACAATATGATGTTTCACCCAATGTTACGATGCGCCTGATCTTCACTGCTACTGAGTAGGTAATCTGCTGGCTGGTGACGTTCAAGCCAACCCAGGCCCGGCTCACTAACCCCGCGTTTTCTCTCAGAGCGTGTACAGTATTTAAGAATAAGTTCGGAGCACTCGGCAGTCCACACCGGCTCGAGGTGGTAGGATACAATGCTATCGGCCTGGCTGACACCAGGCAACTGGTCCACACTCCACAGTCCACACGTATCCGAATCGGAACTACAGCTGAATCAACTACCAGCCACTGTCCACTTGCTCAAATCAGCTCTCAACTACTCAATTACCTGCAACAAATATTCAATAATTTTGATTAAAACAAATCAACACAACAACTTTTATATATGCAACTCAGCATATCTAGCTTATTGCTTTCATAAAGCGCCGACACTGAAATCCCCTTTAAAAGACACAGACACGGTCTTGGGAACATTTATCAGAATCCGTTGATTAGGTATATTTTTGATAAAATTTGTTAATTGCTAATTTCAAAAGTGGCCATACATAGCGCTAGTTTAATTTCTTCACACTGAATGCGGGCTCCGCGTACAGTGCTCCAACTATTTAGTGGTTGGTTTGATAAAACGATACTATACGTGCATTGTTATTCTGTCCAAAATATGTTACATATCTCTGCAATAACATGTATCAAGTGTCATGCGACATGGGTGTCATGATTCAGACATGTTATTAAGGTTGTATCTAACATAGTTTGAACAGAACAGCGCTGAAAGTTTTTTTTTCATCAAACCAACCACTAAATAGTTGGGGCCCTGTACGTATGCGTTATGAATGCGGACTCCCGAGTCCCCATGCGTTTTCGATGTGTTTTGGTGTGCGTTTTCGATGCGTTTTCACACCGAATACGCATTCGGTATGAAAAAACCTTGGGGGGGGGGGGGGCGTAAAAGGACCCCCGGCACGGCGCGGGTTAATCGAACTCCATTTGGCGTGAAACCGAAGCACTACAAGCGTGGGCCGCATCCGCTAAAGATTCAGGAATATTCTGAAGAAGTATAAGTATGACACTAAACATCGAGGAAAATAGTTTTCTCAAAAGTTAATAAATATAATTAACCCATGCAATACAGCTTGTCAGTAGGTAAAACGAAATATAATGATATGAAAGAAAACGATATGCTTCCGAAATATGAAAGAAAACGATATGCTTCCTCGTTTTCTAACAGGGCAGCTTTTAAACAGACTTACCAATCTTTGGAGGCTGGGGTTATTTTATTAGAAGAGTATAATTCCTTAACTCTACGGGATTCCTGAATAATTTATGGATATTCAAGAATCTGTTATAAGCGATGCTAACAGGCCTAATCTTAGGTGGGTGACAACATTAACATATAATATAATATTAATCGTGTCTAAGTACCTACTGTAAATATATGTCCTACCAGGGCACATGAGCGTGGGGCACGGCAGCAACCGATGTTATAAAATATGCCAATAACCGTGGATTTTTTAAAAACTATCCTACGCCTTCGAACAGAGTAAACGCTGGCGGCCGCTATCGGCCACAGCAGCTGTATTGTAGTACAATAGCAAAATCAGTTACCGCCTAGGCGAGCAGTAGGTACATGTACTTTCCAGACTTCCATCGGAAATGTCAACAACTTGATACTAGCCCGCACCCCCTGGGGAAATCGGGTTCGCGCTCTAACAAGACATTTAGGGGTCGCTCTCTTTTTAAAAGCTCGCTTGCTGCATAATGCAGATAGGATGAACGAATCAAAGTGCGCACCGCGCAAGGCAACAATTTCTCTGCATTAAGTGCGTAATGGTGAGCGCTAACTGCTAGCGAACGCAAGCCTGCTGGCAGATCACAAACTAAGCACGTAATGAGGAGTAGCAGAGGCATATGAGGTGTAGTGAAATCTGGTGTTAACTAAATGAAGCTAGCGTCGCTCGGACTGGTGCCCGTTTCATACATGCATTGTTGTTAGTTATCTAACTCAATGCAATGGATGTTTTCTCCAGGGAAATTTCGGTATTCACTGCGTTGGTAAGTGGCATAGGTGAAGGTATTCATATGCACTAGCAAAACTGCAATATAAATTACTTCAGGTTGCTCGATTTTAGAGAAGGTAATAGATTTCACGTGGCAGAAAAAAATGCACCAACTAGACACAAACAATACTTCTTCCACGCTGTATATTCCTGCCGCAATGTATGCCTTCCAACACGTTCCATTCGAGCCTGTAATCTGGGTGTCTACGAAGGGCAAGGCGGTTAACCGTCACTTGTCATACACTTGCGCAAGTAGTTTATCATCGGTGAATTTAAACACAAAGACTGAAAGAAAAGCTTTCCTTCTAGTGCACACTGCACACTGGGCTTTGGGCAGTATGCGACTCTTCAAAGAGAGTGTAGGTATATGCACTATGCTAGTTACTGAAATTATAACAAGGGACTAGATCCATAAGAAGACATGTGCCAAGATCTCAAACGTCGTGAACTTTAAAATCCGGATTCTGAGAATGATCAAGGTGATGCAATAATAGGTGATGCTGATTTGATTTGAACTGATTGCTCCTCACATGTAACCTTTTCCCGTTGTTCAAAGCATCAGAACACAATGAAAATGGCAAAAGATCCTATGGATCCAACGCATCACTGTATCCATCGTGGTTTTGGGTTATTTTCACGGTGATCTGATGCTTTGATCAACGAACGAAAAAACTTATATTATGAATGAGGAAGTAAGTAATGAGCAACAAGTTCGAATGCGCTAAGTGGGCATTGCCAGTGGCCAAAATCCGCATTCGAAGGTAAAAACACCTGGGACATGGACTATGTCTGATTATTCATAAGCATAGAAGCTCGAGTGTCACGACCGCGATCGAATGTGATGTCGATAAGACTTGGTATTCGACACTTTCTAAAATAGGTAGTTTATGCCCGATATCTACACTGTGACATGTAACGTCGATGAATATGCGACCTTCCCAAGCCTGATAATGATCAGAATAGATTATAGGAGTTGCAAGTTGGACGGTGAAATTTGGGTCAAACGATCCTCATGGTAACGTTTTCCAAGATATGGGGAACTTAACAAGAAAAACAGGCCGCCACCACACTGCATAGAAGTCCTCGAACAAGCGATCATTGGAAGCTGCCGATAAGCAAATACATCATAGATATCTTCATACATTCGCTTCAAATACTACTTTTCCTCAAATGCATTATTTTCCATAGTACGACTCCACTTATTTCCGCGATCATTTCGTATTCGTCGATTTAATTACCGCCGCCAGGATATTGCACCCACCCCGTTCTCTGTATCAGACCAGGCTGCGCTGCAGTCACCTGCAGTCGCTTCTGCGCCGTCTGCCTGCCGCGTGGGACATCCTCATTCCTCACCCCATCCTCCGCTCACGGCAGCCGCCACCGCCGACCGTCTCGGGAGATACGGCCGACCTTAGCGGCGAGACAGCGTGTCGCCGCGCACCGTCATTGGCCCTGGCCACCCACCGGGCTCCCGGCACCCATCAACCCGTCCGCTCTAACCCATCAACCCGTCCGCTCCCCCGCATCAAACCGTCAGCTCCTATTGGCGAGCCGACATGGAGCACCGCTTATCTCAGCCCCCGTCCGTCTGACGGCGGCCAGGAGTCGCACGGCGAGAGGCAGCGCACACCGCCGTCATCACCGGTGCTCTCCCCGGCTCGCGGCGGGCCCCACAGCGGCTTAGCGAGACAGATTGCCAGGCACGGCGTGAGAACACCGCTGACCGGTGAGCACTCCCCATCGCTGGCGAACGACGCGACGTCCGATGGTGGGGTAGAGAGAAGACCCGCAGCCCCGCAGCAGCTGTGTGGTGTGGATGGAAGGAATGGTGGACAGTAGTGGACGCAAGCAATTACCCAGCACACACGGCAACGGGAATGGAGCAACATACAGCAAGTTAACAGTTTCGTTTTAGACACAGGTGCTGCACATGTTGATTGGTTCACCTTTCACACGTTTTTTGTTCTCTCCCGATTAGACTGTTCGTGTAATGACTACGATAGCTTATCATAGGCTTTCGTTGAGATATTTCAAGAATACAAGGGTGAATAAAATAGCTACCAGCATGATAACAAATTTAGCCTCGTTTATTCATTGTTTGCATCACTCGTAATTTGCATGCATCTGATGATTTTCCTCTCAAAGATTTTCATCAAAAATTTTCTCAAAGTTTTTTTTGAGCATTAGTACAAGGCGGCGTAGCTTGCGATGAACAAGCAAGCGCGAATAAAATGTAAGGCGAGGTTGGTATGTGCGCGTATTCATGGAAAAAATGTGCGTGGTTATTATGTGTAGTAGAGTGTATACAGAAATAAGAAAGCAACGCACGTGAGCACGTGCTTGAATGGTATCAAATACGAAGGGTGCTGTTGTTACTACTGTTACCTGTCACCCTACCAAATTTCAACCGAAATGAAGTAGTTTTGAGATACAACAAAGGGACGCGCACGTGAAAAGGCACTCGCCCATGACTTGAGGGAAAATAGCAGCTCAGAGATCCCTAACCACGCACCAACTTTGTACGTGATCGGCCCCGTCGTGGTCGAGTTTGCGAGACAAAACATGTTTTGACACCCCTCACACGGCACGCGCCACGCGGAGTGGTAGTCCCCATGTGAGTCGAAACTGGTCTCACGCAGCGTAGATTGGATTGGGTACTCAGCACAGAAGCCTGCCTATCAAGGGCATGTGAGGGTGCAGAAGTATGAGCCTCTCAAAAGCGTCGCCACGGCTCGGGTCTGCGTGCTCATTCATATTTTCTCTATTACCCTATTTTAGGGAAGAACGAGCCCTCGTAATCACAGAGTAAGGATACACGCTTCTAGAATTCTATTCGCTGGAATTCTGTAGTCGCTGAGAATCCCAGACGCTGACGTCTCAGACGTTAACATCTCAGACGTCGCTGCGTCTGGTGCTAGACTGAGTGAAACATCAGACCAGGTCTGTTGGAGTAAGTTCGCAATCCGCATGCATTTACACCACCACACACTCACCCCACTGGGCTATTTGGAACCGTAGCATGTTTTCACACAGGACCGCATTACCGATTAAGCGCTCCCAGACAGGGATGGTGCATTAGACCGTAATGGAGTGATGGTCATCATAATAGTCAAAGGATATTGGTGTACAATCCCGCAAGTCACCGGCCGCATGCTCTTACCTATCGCGGTGTAATGTATCGACTATTGAACAGTAATGACAGCAATTATGTCTTAAAAACGGTAATGTGAGGTGCGCGGTTGATTACACTTCATCAGATCGTTCCACTGTAACAGGGCTATTACACGACCATCGTCATTAGAAGATAAAATACACATATAATTATGACTAGAAAATAAGAGCTGACGCTAGAAACACGGCTACAGTCGAGTGATCACACATGCAGCACTGCAGCAGGCCTCGAATCCTAGCTTTGAACCGTGGCATAGCTAGGTAGGAGTGATCGCTGGAAATCACCGTTCGGTTGTACATTTCAGCGGCTCGGTACATAAAGCGTCGCCTTCCGTGGTTGCTCTGACACGGGGTAAGGGAAATGGTGTGGTTACCACGGATTACGTGCTCGTAGTCGAGCATAACCCAGGAATGAAGCACGTCATGTTTCTCGTAAGGATGACGTACGTCAGGATGATGTCGAAATAACATCATATCAGGCGCACGCAGCCATGCGAGATCACCGATGACATTGGAAACATGTCAGTACTTCATAATGAGCATAGGTACTAAATGCACAAAGGATTGCCAGGAAATTAAAGGTACTCAGCGAATGGTTGGTTCTCTCGATAGTGAGAGTACTCGGCAGGTACTCTGTTTGTTTGTTTGTTTGTTTGTTTGTTTGTTTGAATGAATGAACGAATGCGTGGGTTTCAAGAATAGCTTCCGTTTCACTGCATTGATTTGGTAAATGTATACACAGATGATTTTGTCGTTAATGACCACATGGTATAGGCTTTGTGAGAATATTTGACATAACTGAAGAAACTGACTCCATCCATAAATTAACAAAACGATTAACGCTGGCTGTAATCAGCGCGTGCATTGATTCAAATGCATCTCTTCAACTGGATAATTAGAAACAATTACTGAGAACCACACATGTAAAGGTGCAGGTAAATGATCAATGTTTATCAGTTACCGAAAACGAATCCAGTATCTCGCTCCGTCTGCCTCATGCCATGCATGCCTTATTAGTATTAATATTACCTACTTTATGTAATAGTCACATTGCAATGCATCGAAGAGGAACTTGAATTCCGTGTGACAATACAAAAGCTGCATTTCTATTTACACGTCATAGCTGGCGCTCTAGGGTTGTGCTGAGTGATGTGTGTCTGGCAAATATTATCCGAACTAAAGCTTTTATATGATGGAATAATTTCAAAAGTAATATACACCTTTTCCCGGAATAATGATTGAACCTCTGTGACAAGCTACTGTGACAAACGACAATTTGTATTGCAGTCATCTTTAGCTTATGAAGCTATTGCGCTTGAAAAGTGTGTTCTTTTCGCCAAAATAGTCAAAACTTTCCTACCTTACAGATTATTTCCGACTAGACGGTGCCATAGCTTTATACACAGGCTGGTCGAGAGTCCAGAATGACGAGGAAGGCATATTTAGGCAAGAGGTTTCTTACGTTTGCGCTTAACATATGGTTTCAATATGTTTGTGTGTGTATACAAATTGAACAATGTAATCCAAGATAGGCTCATTCCAGTGTACTAGACTTGCTTTTGAACCCGGGTGCCGAGTGGGAAATTCATACTGGAAATCAGCCAAAAAGAGTGGAAAATTAAGCCTTAAAAGAGCACCTTTTTCAATGATTTACGTGTTGGTAGTAAACCAAACTTGATCGTTTTCTGAATTGTCACATACATAAAGAGAACGCTTAGAACAAGGGAACATTTTACATAAAGGAGTGAAAAATAATCCCAAAAGTGAAAAAGAGTGGAAAATAGTCATTCATAGACGGGAAAAAGAGTGGAATATTATTCATTTTAGGGAGCTGCTTTACACCCAAAATTTCAAATCCTAGGACACTGGGCCTCATTCTGATCACTGAAAACTGTATAAGTCAATCAGAAAAAATGAAAAGAAGGGAAGATGCAAGTTGGTATAGAAAGAAGGCTACCGAATTTGGTAGGCTTTGCCTACCTTGCCTATATGGGAGAACCGCCCCTGGTACTCGGTACTCACTGCAGTGTCGGCGCACGTCCTCCCGAATGGTGTCCGGCACTACAGTGATGGTACTCTAACTCGGTACGACAGCGATTAGCGATGGTACTCGGTACTCACTGCAGTGTCGGCGCACGTCCTCCAGAATGGTGTCCGGCACTACAGTGATGGTACTCTTACTCGGTACGACAGCGATTAGCGATGGTACTCGGTACTCACTGCAGTGTCGGCGCACGTCCTCCAGAATGGTGCTGGGCACGATCGGATCGTCTCGGGAGTTGATGAACACCATGGGCGCCTCGATGCCCGACAGGAACATCAGCGAGCTGTTGTCGCGGTAGAATTCCTCCAGCGTATTGTAGCCATTCACTCGCCTGCGGGCGACGGGCATGTCGATATTTTGTCATCAGCACATTGTGTATTGAGCTCTTAGCATGTGTTGGTTCTCACCAGGTAATGTGCATTGTTCACCCTGAGCGAAGGGAGGATACGCTCGTCACTCACATTTCCCGGACGATCCGCTGTCTTCACACGGTATACATTTACATATTGCACCAGTAAAACGCCACAGTGGAGATGAACGAGTGAGCGGAAAAAATGTATGGTTAACATGAACTCAATCGGGTAAGTTCTAAAAAAAGAGTGTCTGTCCTGTCTGCCTTTTGTAAAGTACCCTATACCCTATAATGCCCTGGCTTTTGGAAAAGTACCCCCCGACAGGTCCCTAGCCACACACCGAATTCAAACACAATCAGTTCAGCCATTACTGAGATAAAGAAGAGAGGTGTGTACATGCGCACGTGCAAAGGCACCCCACCCCTCACTTTAGGAAAAGTTGCATCTGAGGTGTTCCTAACCACACACAAAATTTATACATAATCGATCCAGGTGAGAGTTTTGTGAGAAATGCTTTGCAACCCCCTCACGCCGCACGCGCCACGCGCAGTCATAGCCACCCACATTGGTCGGCACTGCTCTCAAACAGGGCAAGTTTGGTGGGGCTGCACGTGCACATGCACAGGAAAGAAAACCGCTTGTCAATCGGAAACATGAACTTGATAATTTGATGTTTTGCTTTTCTGTTTGCGTTTTGGTCAAAATGTGCTCTTTGTGCTGCCTGTTAAACATAGTCTTGTTTTGTCGTAAGACTCGTGTGTATTGACGTCACTAAAGGTCATATATCTCTTCTCTTTTGGGGCAGAAGATGTAAAATTGATGTACGAGAAGGTATTCAAAGTTTAATTAAGCTCGATAGCGCTAGCATTCTCTGAGCTATCTGAAATGTTCGTCAGAGGGCAATATCGAGTCCGGCCTGTAACTAGCTGAAGCTATCAACAGCTACAAGACGTATACATCCGTCCCATAGCACGAATGCTCCCGTTTCGAGATGATAAATGATTAAATGAAAAATATGTATAGCAGTTCAATACGATCCTTTGAGTAAGATAAACGCAATGTGAACTTAACTTGTTTACATGTAAAATTACTCTTACCATCTAATTATCGTACGCGTAAAATAATCCCTAAAAGTTGCGTCGCCTGACTATAATACATGTATATGTTTTGTTTCGCATAGTGACAGTGTGGGACCTGTCACTATGCGAAATCTTGGCAAACAATGGTACATGGCACATTGGCATGTGATGTATAATACATTTGAGAGCAATTTTAGAGATAATGGTTTCAATCGAAGGCTGCATAAAGGAAGCATGGCTCATACATTAAAATGCCTGGGTTTTGATCGTTAAGCCGACCGTGACCTAACATGTGACCTCAATGTGAAAGCTTGGAGTAGGTTCGAGACGTTTTTCGTTGATGCCGCATTTCGTGTGTAGATGCGATCGTTGGTTCGGAATATAACTATGAGACAATATTTGTCCTTCCCCGCGGTGAATCATGACGTTCGCTGAGATCCCAGTCAATGGCAGGTTAAATTCCGGCGGTTGCGATCTACACCCACTGACAGACCACAGGGTCGTTTTCGCACTCCGTGGTACCTACCTACCTAATGATTGCAAAATTATTGATTGGCTAGGGAAACGAACCAGGCCTAATCAAAGGGGCATAATTTGTTTAGTTATCGCCACCGGTGGTTCGCCAAAATACACCTAAAACATATCATGACCATGCGCTCTCCAAAACTGTCGGCCGGCGTCG
>JARBER010066180.1:0-11841 GCA_030265075.1 Balanus glandula | reverse complement strand
GACGGGACGGGACGGGACGGGACGGGACGGGACGGGACGGGACGGGACGGGACGGGACGGGACGGGACGGGACAGGATGGGAAGGGGTTTGACGGGACGGGACGGAACAGTGCAAGTCCGGAATGGATGTGGCTGGCCCGGTGGGACAGAACAGGGCGTGATGAAATAAGACAATACGGAAACAGGCCGGGTTACGGAGAGTGGAGCCGGCCGGTTATTGCTGAAGTTGAGCCATCATGTGTCCAGCGAGCAGTCACGCGGACATTGATGTTCAAAGGCACTCCTGCAGCTGGAAAGTGAGAGTGCCTCCGCTCCAAGACACACAGACACAGCCCTTTAATCTGGCTGAGTACTGCACACCGTACGGCAGACTCTACTATGTCAGAGTCATCCTGAGACATCACAGCTCGGCTCTCTGCCCTGCCGGAGTCATCCTGAGACATCACAGCTCGACTCTGTCCTGCTGGAGTCATCCTGAGACATCACAGCTCGACTCTGTCCTGCCGGAGTCATCTTGAGACATCACAGCTTGGCTCTTTGCCCTGCCGGAGTCATCCTGAGACATCGCAACTCGTCTCTCGGTGGTGCCGGAGTCATCTTGAGACATCACAGCTCGGCTCTGTGCCCTGCCGGAGTCATCTTGAGACATCACAGCTCGGCTCTGCCGGAGTCATCCTCAGGCATCACAGCTCGGCTCTCTGGTGACGGAGCTGGCTTGTCAGACTGTCCGGTCAGGGCCGTTCCTTGCAGCGGGACGATGACCAGATGTGCAGGTTTTTGTGCACTCGCCGGGAAATGAAGTGGGTGTATGTCGCATCCTATGAGATTAATGTCCCGAGCAGATGTGCCTATTTCAGTCAACATCTGCTCCGTCTTAGGGCACGATCTTAGATAACATCGGCCATGCTTCGCGAACATGATAATGCTTATTTCCGATGTCATGCAGCTGCATGTTTACAAGGCATATCGCCCAAATATCTGTTGAATTTCGGGAAAGTTGTCGAATAGCAAATAAGTGTGCAATGAGTTCCATGAAAAGCTCTGGTTATGCACCAAACAACATGTGCGGTACCGCACCAGATGTGCCAGTCAGTGCTAAGGCCAGCCTCGGTCCGTCAGTGTGGCGTTATGTGCCAAGGCCACGTCCACTTCCCATCAGTTATATCACCGCCTTGTGTGCAGTCGTCTCTCAGAGAGTGGCTGTGTCGTGGGATTTCCAGCGAGATAGCGGCCGACGGTGGCAGCTTCGTCTGTGTCGCGCTGTGTAGTCCGCCGGCGGTAGCTGCTCCCTGGACGCCGGCACTGCCGGTCCCACGAGCCGGTCCCCGGCACCGGAGATCTGCCATTCATCTGTGGCATGTGGTCTGACTCACCCAGAAACCTGTCGCTCCATCACAGAAGTGCACCCTGCACAGAGCTGAGGATCACTGTTCGGTAGCTATCTGTCAAGTGATCGGACGGACGCTCGCAGCTACCAGTCGAAAGCGGCAAGTTTGCGGAGATGATTTATCTTGCTCGTTTAGTTGGCTGAAATCGGTCGGTTTTCTCAAGAACTTCTGAGTAGGTGGGTGTGTAGAGTGTGACTTATCAAATGTGTGTAGTATGACTTATCGCGGTCTCGAGTGTGGAGTACGCCTCGCCACCCTCGATTTAGCCGCCAATGTTTCGTGAGATGGCCGACCGCAATGGCCCCGTTTTAGCCGTCGCAGTAAAACGGCGCCGGTTTGATTGAAGCACCCATAGCACGCAGCGCGCTCTCGTGCGTAACCAATCGCGATGGCGCGCGCATCGGTCACGAACGGGCGGAAACACAGGCCGTGTGGGCCGTAACACTGGTCGTCATGTGCACCAAACCAGCGGGCCGCCCCTGGCCGCCGCGTCTCACCGTGACGTGACCCGAGGGCGGCGGGCGGGGCGGAGCGGGCCGCACGTTCCTCCTCCCGCCCTGCACTTTCCTGCGGGCTGGCCGCGTCGGCGGCGCAGCTCCACCCCACCCCTCGGCCACGCCAGATGGCCATCACATGAGACCGCCCCATGACCCCCGGTACCTGCAGAATATCCCGCAACGTGCAACAGTTGCAGTGACTGCAGCACGGGCGTCGCCTTTCGACGAAGTCCGACGCGGCCAGGTCTGAGGTCAGACTGTCGAGGGCGATGTCGGCTGTTTATCCGGCACTGCGACGGTCCAGGAGACCTCGCCAGGCGGTCGCCGCCGCCATTTGCCGCCGGCCGGTGTCGCCGATGGGCAGATAGCCGCGGTGCGCGCCTGGCGCGTTGTCCGCGCTCGAATGGGGCGCTTAATTGAGGCGATATCATCACGACCGCCAGTTCTTGCAGGCAATTAACGCGCGCACGCGGCGCGAAAGGCGATAACGGACACAAAGGTGGGCGTTGGTGGCCACCTCCGCCGTCCCCCGCACCGCGACAGAGGCATCGATTGGCCAGCGAAGATGACAGGTGTGAACGCGCCTGGAACTGGACGAAAAACGTCAGCGCCGACATCAGATTTCACTTAACTGCGCGACTTTGCGCAGCGCTCAAGTGGCTCGGTTGATAACGCTGCCAAATCACACACCGATACGCGACGACGGTGATCCAAACAAGGCCAACGCACACACACACGCGCACACACATACACACGGAGTCGCCGCTCCGGGCGGCCTGTTTGCGCCGTTGCATGGTCCAGTGTAAGTGCCACCGGACAGATAAGGGTGCTAAAGTAAGCACGGCCGACTGCACCTGACCCGCTGCACGTTTGCCGTCCGTCAGTCCCCCGCTGTGGTCTCCATTACGGCACTGCCGTCCCGCGGCGCCGTAATGGTGACCCTGACGCCAGCGGGAAACACGGCGCAAAATCTGAGACAGTTCCAGCGCGATCTGAGCCTGACACACGACCGCGGATTCGGACAATAAACTGGGCTTAGTTCTGGAGCGGAGACAATGTCAGGTGCCCCGCTGTTTCAAATACTGGAGATTATCGACTGGAAGGTATGCGAAACTATTGGCGCGTGCAGTGTCTAGGTAAAATATGCGATTTAAATCGGTAAGATAGCATCTGCACCAATTCATTCATTTAACTAAGATGGCAATATGCATTCGTTGAAGCGAGGACAAATTTGCGCAGTGCGAGACACTCATGTATGCACGATGATAAGTGACTTGTAAGTAGAATGACCTGGTTCACGCCACGGCGAACGAGTAGGCAATACTCGTCTAGGCTCTACTAATCAGTCGAAGATACCTATTTACCAGCTCTGACAAACTATGAGCCTAGTTCGCACTTTCACCGTTACGCGTTATGCTTACCGTACCGCTCGATATCCACTACTCGGAAATAATCGAGAGTCCAACCAAAGCCAGTGCGAGTGTTCTGGAAATTTTGTCACTCACAATCCTGTCACAACCCGGGGCGATTCACGCAAAGTTCTGCCAGCGACAGCGACGTGGGTTTTGATTTCGACGACGACGCTTGAGCATCGAGCGACGACACCCTCAATCCGTCTAAAATCTGAAGGCAGTCGAGCCCAATTTAACTTGGAGACGGACGGGCGCATGCCGGGACTTCTCAATTTCGACGAGGCAAATCCGCCGACATAAGTCATTCTGATGGATCATGAGGGACCGTCGTGCCTGGGACAAAAACGACCCATGCAGCGGGCTAGGCCCGCGAAACAAATGACTCCCAGCAGATGTATAAAACCGCAGCCGGCTCGGAGCTGGTTTAGTCCGGCAGAGTCGGTCCATTCAGCGTCGTCGAGCCGTGGAAATGAGGCCCATCGAGCCGCGATGAAAGGTGAACACGAACGCCAAAAGGCTTTTTGCTCTTGGCGCGTCGGTCGTGCGTTTTTCGTATGCGGATCGATGGGGGTCTGGCCGGGGCGCCGGCGAGGGCCCGCGTCCCACTAATTGGATGTTTGTTTCCGGGGATTGATGTTCATAGGGAGAGGCGAGCCGAAAACGCTTAATGAGATGCGCTCAAACGGCGCGGCAGCGCTGTCGTTTGGCGCGTTTCGCCGTCTGTCGTGTATGCAAATGTGTTGTGATGGGCAGGTGTTTGACACACATTTACCGCACTTGGAGTGGTGTATTGGCGTGTGCCTCCTACCAGGAGTGGAGAGACGTTTTTCATTAACGCACGCACGACGCCAATTCAGGTCACCGCTGTGCGTCTTGAATACATTTGGGTACTGTTTATGGCCGCGGTTTACGGTTCCGTTCCACACCTCTCCCTATTCAGCCAACATGCCCTATTCAGCTAGCATGCCTCAGGTAATGAGCCGAGGAAGTTTCACCAGGATTACATTGACATTGTTCTACCATTGAGGCTCAAAGTTACCAAGTTTAAGCTCAGAGTCCCCCCCCCTTCCTCCGCATAGACTGGAGTTATATTAACATATTAAAACCCTGAACATGCAGGAGCGAAATCAGCCTTTGCCGCTGCGACCGAAGTATGAGCTAGCCGGTCATCAAACGAAACTGATCGAAGGGGACGAAAACCGACGAAAACCGACCGAAACTGACTGAAACGGACCGAAACGGATCGAAACGGACCGAAACGGACCGAAACGGACCGAAACGGACCGAAACGGACCGAAACGGACCGAAACGGACCGAAACCTAACCAAAACTGACCCAACTGACTAAACTTGGGTACTTTGTCACCTCTCCTAGTCCTGACAACGCTTCACACTCGGAACGCCGCCTCCTCCGCGCCGCCGCGACCCTCGCGCTGCCGGCGCTCCTCTCGTCGTAAGTCCCGCTGTGAGTTCCCACCTAGTCGGGCCGCCGCCGGCCCTCCATCACACCTCAGCCCGCCTCTCGGGCCTCCAGCGCCGGCCGGGCGACGTTCTCCCGGCGTAAATCACCCGCCGCACCGCTTTGTGCGCCGCGCGGCGTATTCAGCGCGCCGGCGACGCATTCGGCGCGCCGCGGCGACGGCGGCGCATGGTCCGCGTGAAAGGCGCCGCCGTGTCCGAACTCAATCACGCTCAAAGGAGCTTTGAACGGCGACTAAGCCGGCGCTCGAGTGTGTCGCCCACCTGCCTCCGAACCTGGCGCCCCGCCGCGCCGCGCTCGCCGCGAGCGACGCTTCCGCCGCGCCGGCGTCGTCGCCGAGTGCCAGGCGGCGCGGCGGCGATGGTGTCGGCGTCGGCAGCGGCAGGTTTTTGTGAGCGCGCTCGGAGAACACGAGGCGCAGAATCGCGACCTCGTTAACACGGCCGGTGGCACGCATAAACTGTCATTGAGTGTCAATTAGCGTCCGGCGGCGGCGGCGCAGGTGTCGCGCCGCGTCTGCCGCCGCCGCGCAGCGTTTGTCGCCGCGCCGCAGACCCGCCCTGGACCGGCTGTCTACCGCGCTGAGGCAAACAGTGGCGCGGGAGTGACGGAAGCACCGCGCGCTGGACCGGGACGTGTCTGGAGCTTCACGGGGATCGCGTCACCAGCCGCGGTCGTACCGGTCAAACCGCAATGGCCGGTAGTGCGGAGGTCGAGTCGAGTTCTCCAACGCACCGCACGGCGAGCGAGTCCGAGCCGTGAGACGGGGCAGCTATGAAGCGGACGTGACAGCCACGTCTCGTCAGGCTCCGTGCACGTGCGTGGAATCCCGGCTTGACCTGACAGGTCAGCTCCTGCGGAATCTCAGCCGGTCGACAGGCCGGAGGCCAGGAATCCGTCCGGCTGTTGATCCCAGTTGACGCCCGGGTCAGCCGGCCGGCGCCCGGAGCTTACCAACTCTCCGGGGCCGCGGTGGGATAACAGAGCCGCCCGTCCCGTCTGACGGACCGCACCACATGATCCCGCGGCGGCGGCGGCGCGGCGGTCCGCTCGCGCTGCACGCCGACATGCACCAGTTGGACGGCTTCAGCCGCTCCAGCGCTCGCCGGCGGATGCGAGATGGTTCCGCGCGATACGGTGGGCCGCTGACCGGCGGCTGGCGGCCGGGCGGCGCTGCACGCGCAGATGCGCCGCCCGATCGCCGCGCCCTGAGAGCGATCTCATGCTGGCCTGTCTGTCCGACTGTCACGCCGCGGCAGCAGCTGTCCGGAGGTGTCGGGCGGCGTCCGTGTGCAGTGAGCACTGAGCAGTGAGCAGTGAGCAGCTCGCGCCGCCGCTTCAGAGCTCCCCCGGGTCGCCGTGGCCGGGAGAGTGGCCTCACCCCGGCCCGGCGCGGCGGCGCGGGCCGGGACCCGCTCTGTAGGACAGGGAACGGAGGGCGTGGCGGTCCCCCGGCGGCTGGACTCTGCGGGAAACGGTACTGGATTCTCTGAGGATTTGTTGGGGTTTGCTGGACCGTGGCAGAGCGGCTGACTAGTTTTGTGATCGTCTCAGTCAGTGATTGACAATGGGTCTGTTCCCGTCGCAGCTCCACTGGATCGAACTGTCTCCTACCGGCTCCAACTGCAACTGCTCTGTGTTAAAGAATAGGAGCAGTTGCAGTTGGAGCAGCTTGGAGGCGGTTGGTGGTGCGACGGGAACAGGCCCAATGGGAGTTGATCAGAGTCGGCTCCCGTTTGACGCGGTGACAACTGACAAGTCAGGGTTCTTCCAGCGTACGCCTTCAGCGGATGCAATAGCGCAATTTTCGTGTCACGTTTTCTTCCGCTGCGGCATTGCCAAAACAGTATAACGTCAATGTTTAAAGAGCTGAATCGCCTTGTTTTCGCTGGTTGTTATCCGGAAAGCTGAATGTCACAGCAGGCGGCGGACCCGGGTGGTCCCGGGTAACCGCTCAGTGTTTAAGGAAAATGTCCCCAAAACAACAGTTTATTGTTATTTATGCTGACTCATATACCACGACGATATTCGATGAAAACGCTCGTATGGATAGTCTCAGGATTCCAAATGGAGCGTATTTCTCATAAATAATTGTGATTGACTTGTGAACTGTTTGGTTTTAACGACTCTATTGTTTGAACGTCCAAATTGAGGACATTATACAGTATACACTACATTACACTTTTTGCGAGTACCTAAACAATAATCCCAAACCAAACAAATGAGGAAAAAAGAACCTAGTATTTGCTAATGAACGGCAACAACTGACTTCATTTATTATCATTCTGAGTGGCGCCATCAACATGATACAACTCGCCCGCCGACTGCTCGATATAATTATCATCCGCGCCGCCTGATCGCCCCTGGTCGCCTGTCAGCGCGGCAATTAACTAATAACAGGTGACGGAAGCGGACACGATGGGGTGCCGCGCGGTGACGCTGATACCGACATCCGACCTCGCACCATTCATCAAGGTGCACTGCGTTTTTGCTGCCGGCCGACAAGCACCCTCGCGCCTCGCGCCTCCCACTCTCTAGCTCTCCCCAGGCCCACCCATTCCAGCCAACTGCGAGCCAATTCAACGGCATAGGCGCCGGTCGTAAGAGAGCCATTAACGCCAGTTTGCCATTAGTACTCTTATGTGGTGAATTGGCCTTCCTTGGTGGAGAAGGTTACACCTTTTTACTTTGGTGCAGTAAAGCACTTTGCGGACGAACACGGTCGGTTTGCGCGCTTTTGCGGCGCGGTGCGGCGCATTCGAAGGCTAATTAATTGAGCGGCCAGAGAGGCGATACCATCACGGCAGCGGCAGAACGAGCTGTAATTGGGCGCACTCATCAGGGCCGGCGGCCGCGGCTGGCACCGCCGCTTTGTCACCGCCAGGGTACTCCACCCAGCCACTGACCGCCGGGGAGGGGTCAGGGTCACACCGCGCGGGGGCATCGCCGACAGGCCAGCGGCAGACGAGGGATCGTTCAGGGTAGTGGTGCCAATCGGTAATACAGATTTTGTATACCCAAAAATATAAATACCAAGTTGGTAATTGGTTGTTCAGGTCAGAATTTCTTGGTATGTTATGGTATCACAATGGGGCCTCTTTTATCGGCAAATGGTTGCATAAGTAAAGCAATCATACCAATTTATCCTCTGGGTAAACAATTGTAAGCTAATTTGCAGTAATTTCAAAATTGGAGCATCGCCCAGATACATTCATGATATAAAACTTAATGTAGTTTGTACCTATCGACTATCAATTCCCATTACTGATATTGGTTTATGGTCTTATTTGGCATACCATATTTATTTCGATTTGTCATACTTACATAATTCTGATGTTTATGCCCTGATATTGTCTTAAAAATGTCAAATATACCATGAATGTTCTTTTTCAGTTATTTTATGCAAATTTCAAAACTCGGTCAAATTTTTGTATATTCCGGTCTTGAAAAAAATTATTTGGTATTTGGTTTTCAAGCATTGCAAAAGTTGGTATAGGTTTGTTCATGTTTTTGGAAAAGGAACATAAAATCACCACTTCAGGATCAGATTAGGGTCAGACCATGATTGGACTAGGAATAGAACACGGTCATTCCAGGGCTAGTTCAATGTTAATACACGGTCGGGTCGTTCAAGGGTCAGATCAGGGTCAGTTCAGACCAGTCACAGGGCCCTCAGGCTCAGCGCAGCCAGCTCTGCGGGCGAGCCAATTGTCGCCATACCGCCACCAAAGGGCGGCACACGGGTTTTCCAATGCTGACTTCATGGTGGCCCGGTCAGCTCAAAGTAGCTCGTCATGGCGACGAACGCTGGTCGTTGAGCCGGGACTTACTCCGTTGTCTGGCGGCCGACGGATTAGCGACCGATTACAATGGCTTTAGCCGCGCCGCAGTTTCCTTGTGGATGAGGGCGTAGCGGAGTCGTTGGCCGTGGCTACACGGCGCTGGATTAAGCCCGGTTAGCTACGCTTTGTCGCCCAGCTGCACTGGTCGGTCCCAGACAGAGAGGAGAGGCCGACCGCGCTCCTTATTCGGACGATCGGCGGATGGCTGGATTTGGTTCATGTCGCGGCACTCATCACACTTGAACAGATACTGTGGCGCGGGACTAGGCCACCAGGGTACTTCATAAAGCAGGTTTTATGGCGTGTGTTGTGGCCACCTGATTTAGCCCGTGACAAACAATACACACAGGATCTGTATTCATTATTTAAGGCAACTGAGGAACACAGCTGCAAAATCAGTGTACACAACACCCGGCGAGTCGTTTAGCATAACATGAGTTATGTAATATATCGGTCAGCTATCTTGGTTGTCTGGAAACGCCCTCGGCTGAAGGTAAAAGCCACCTCGGACGTCGAGACAGGACAAGATCGTGGCTGGATTATACAAACAAATCACAGCGCGGTGCCCTGCCCGATCGGGCCGAGCCTGTAATTTGGGATCGGCCGGCACGCCCAGTCATGGGCCAGTACGCCCGTTCATGTCGACGGGTTTCCGCCTCACGATAACTGCAATAGAATGAAGACAATTGCATGCATTTAATGCAACGAGGAAGCGGAGAAGGAAGTGTAGATTACAGAGCCGTGGCAACACGTTTTAGCGGTGGCCTTGAACGGTTTCGCAAGCAATGCATTTCATGAATTCAGATGATGCTCAGAATTGGGGCCAGAACGCTTCCAATTATAATGAGCCCTGCAGTGATCCATTATCTGCAGCATTATGTATATCGCATCCTCATGAATGGAATTATGCAATACCTGTCTTACGAGATATTCATGACTATATTCTAGCATCCACCTGCTTAGTAAATTAACGAACAACTGTCTACAACTCCATCCAAGCGTCCACCCCGCTTCATTACACACCGAGCCATTCCTAAATTGGAATGCGCCTGACCAAAATAATATCTCGTACGACCTTCTCTGAGCAGACAATAGCGCGACAAGGGTACCCATGTCGCACGCAGAGCACACCGCCTTTGTGGCGGCGAATACCAGAGCGAGGAGACCAGACACAATGGGTCCCCGCCGCGCGCTCCCACGCGCTGCGCCGCGCCTTGCCGCACCGCGCCGCGCCTCGCCGCACCGCGCTGGGCCGCTCCTCCCCGGCTGAATGAAGCGTTAGCAATGGAATGTGTCGACCGCCGACTGCTGTCTGCGCTGACTTATCGCCACCAGTTGTCCCTCCCTCCCTCCCTCCCTCATCCCGCGTCTGGTCTCCTCGCCCCTCGCCCTCTCGCCCATCACCCTCGCCGTCGCTCTTGCCCTCGTCCTCGCCCCCTGTTCGCCAGCAGCCATCTCACCTCAATCTCGCCTCAATCTTGCCAGCGATCTCCGCCGGTGATCTGCGCTGATCTCGCCAGCGATCTGCGCCGGTGATCTGCGCTGATCTGGCCAGCGATACGCCTCCAATACGCCTGCGGTATGCACCCGCTCGCGCCCGGTGTTATCCTCGCGCGCGGTTATCCTTATAGATCGGCCCATTGCGGCTCGGTGCGCGGTGCTCTGGGGGCGGAGCGGCGGATTCCGGCGCCGTGTAGCTCATACGAGCGCCGCCCCCGGCCGCGTAACTGTCACACGCGCGCCACAGATGGCACGTGCGGCGGATCAGAGCTGCACAGCAGCGCTGGTGGCTCAGGGAGCGCTGCGCCTCGGTGTCGCACGCGACGGCATTGAGAGAGGGTAGCAACAGGAGAGGAGGGCTGTACGCGACTGGATGCCGCCTCGAACGGGTCAGGATTGGACTGCCGCGTGTCTTGGCGGTCGCCAGCAGCGCGTGCATGGAATCAACGTAAAGTATCGGTGTTGACGTCTGCAGACGAACGGCGCGCGGCCGCTAGATGGGGTCGCTCTCTGGCCCGGAGGCGCAGCCGGCGATGTAGGGCGACGTAAATTGTCGCCGCGCTATCGAATGGCTGGGCGGCTTCCAGCTCGTTGATCGGGGTCGGCAACGCGTGCCAGCGAGTGTCTCGGTGGAGGGTCGTGAAGGTATGTGTCGTCGTCGTCGCACCCCTGTTCGGTAGGAGAACAGGGTGCGATGATAGCCTAAAACAACGCGCGCTGACGTGGTTGTGACGGGTCACACGACGTCCATATTCGGTCTCTCGGCGCCGACTCGCCACTCGCCAGTTATGACTGGACTGAATCGCTGAATGAGTCATGGGCGCGGAGGGACGGACGACCGATGGTCGCTCGGTGGCGATCGTGACCTGGGTTTATAATGTCGACAGATGGAGGATTCAACCAGCCGCCTCCGCCCATGGACCGGAATACGCTGCCGATGCCAATCCAGCTTTGATCGTCCCAATTCGGAGAGGCGAAACGTGTCACCAAAGTGGCGGCGCGGCTCGATGCTATGTCACGTGAAACCGCAGCGGAGTGGCAGGAAGGGGCGACACCCGACATACGTCGACGGCCTTTTACCGAGCGGCTGCAGGAATGGCATGAGGTCCGCAAACATGTCAAACTAATGCGATATTATCAGAGCCGGGTAGTCTACTCCGCCCCTTCCACTGTTTTATAGGACAATGTGGAATTTGAGAAAGGCTTAGCCATTGCACGCAATTTCCTTTCTGAATACTGATGAGATTCGCGACAAATAGCACAATGCACGTCCTTTGCTGTTGTCATGCTTTCCATATATGCATAGGCTTACATAAGGGGTTATGCAGTATACATATAATGCAACCATGGCTGCGGGAAAGGTATCTCTCATCCATGATAAACCTACCCACAAATTCAGGAACGCAGAAATACCACGAGAAGTTGAGAGACACTGTACAGAATTTACCTATGTTGCCGAAAAACATAATCTGCAGGCAATATTTCATAACGGTATTGAGCTTTCGGTCTCAGTGTTCCCATTGCTCTCTTGAATTATGTTCATTTATATTAACAAAATCTAGAACAAGCAGAAAAATGTTAAAACGTCGGGCCGCTCCCCTGTCTCTCACTTCTTCGCCTATGCACAAATAGCGCTGTTTTACGGTTTTCGCTACAGCTGTGTGCTTGTGCGTGCGTCGTCTGCAACATTCTGAAACACAATAAAAACCAATACCTCCTACAT
>JARBER010065958.1:0-11844 GCA_030265075.1 Balanus glandula | reverse complement strand
GCCAAGCTGCCGGTCCAGGCGCGGAACGCATATTTAATATGTTCTGCATAAAGTCATGTAGCGGCAAAACTGCGTAATGTAACTGCTTGATTTCTTTACCAATAAAATTTTATGAAACGTTTTACCGGTGTACCAATTTTTAGTCGAATTCATCCATCCTCCTGGAAAATATAGCCTTTTATTTTCCGACACTTTTTTATGAATCACCCTGTACCTACAATTTGTATATCTCGGAATTTTCATATTGGTGACCTAAGGTCAGGTCAATTTCGTGACCTCCCCATTATAAGCCAACGGGAAAATATTAAAATGCTTCCCTTTTCAAGGACATGCAAGATATAAATTCAATTATTTCTATACTGTGTTATTTTAGGATATTGTTAACGATCCGAGTGTATTCCGCGCGACAACAGGAATTTTGCGATCGGGTGGTGAGGTCAGGGACATTCACAACAAGCTCTGCTTAGCATGAGTCCTGACCTCGGAAATCCCTCCATACAAATCTTCCAACTAAATTTAAAAAACCAAAACAAAATGTAATTATAATTACAACACATCTCGCTAAAAACGTCTCAAAATTTTGAATTTACCGCTGTTTGTATTTTGTGAGCATTTAAAACAGATAACAATCCCATGTTTTTTGAAAATGCTTTGGTGACTTTTACGTAAAAATAATTGATTTTTCCTACTAAAACCTTGTTTAGTGCGGCTAACTGTATGACCCGTACAATCTGAAATAGCCGAAATTCAATGACCAAAGCCCGTTCAAAGTTTTGAAGTCTAAATTGTTCAAATTCAAAGAGTTAAATTTTGTTTAAACAGTTGAACCGAAACCAGTTATATATAAATGGAGATATGACTCAGAAAATGGGTCAGTTAATCCGCCCCCCGCTGTGGTCTCCAGCCGAATGCGCCTCGCTGGGTGGGGGCATATATTGACCCCCCTTGGTTATCTCCCGAACCAACAGCCGCAGCGCAACGTGCAAGGCGGCAATCGAAAGCTCTCATTGAGCTTCGTTCATAGCATGTTAAAAAAAAAATCCGAAAAAGATCATGTGTCAGATCACGGTCAGGTCAACCGCAAAATGTTTGATATTTTTGTTTTTGGGCCAAATATTCCGTCTAAAGCTCTAAATTGGGACCCATATCGCACAGAGTGGTCTAAAATGTATAACGCATCTCGATTTTTCGCATTCAGCAGAAGGGAAAAAATAATCAAAGGTCAAGGTCAGGTCACACAAGGTCACTGTAGGGAAGAGGTCTACGAAAGTCATGGAATACATGTTATGTGGGTAGTTTTATGCGTAGAATTCGATATCAGCATTTATTTTACAACTTGACCTCATAAAAGGTAAATGTCAGGTCAAATAAGGTCAAATTTTTTAATTGATGAACCCAAATAAAAATATATATTTATAGACCTATTTTGTCTCAGGAATACAGCTGTGACATTTATTTGCCTACATCTAATCAAATAAACCCCCAAAAGGGAATTTAAAAAAAATGAAGTCAGGAGTTGTGAACATTTAGGGAGCCATAAGTCAGACAAACATAAAGCTATTGGGTTGAAATTTGGTTTGAGTATTGTTCATTCGTAGTTCTAACACATATATTCTGTTTTATGGAAAATTTAGAAAAAAATGTGATTTTTCAACAAAAAAAATGGATTTTTGACTTTTTTGGGTCAAAAACTCACAAATTTTGAAATCCGAGATAGCCATCCTGTAGAGAACGTTTTTTCCGTTCTTTTAACTTTTTTTAGTTGCTCTTTGCTGCATTTCTTGAATTTCTACGATTTTCAAAACATTTGTCGGTTTTTCATCAAAAATCGCTTGATCATTAAAACGTCATTATCTTAAAAAGTTCTCAACCGATTTCATCAACATTTTCTGTGAAGACGTGAAACTGATGCCCGTTAAGGTTCTAAAAGTTTCGCGTCGATATATGGCATCGTTTTGGAGTTATTGAGCAAATCCCGGAGGAGGGGGGGGGGGCAATATTTGCCCCACCCCCAGCGGGGCGCGGGTTAACACATGAACCCTATGGACTAGCATGCAATGTAGTCTCCCGCAGCAATTGTCGATTTTGTTAGTGGTACTTACGGTCTATCGGTGCTGCATGCAACGGAATTCAAAGGAACTAGTATAAGCTTAGGTGGTACTCGCGATATATCAGTGGTGAGGTCAATGCAAAGTTATTTTAATTCCACTGCATGCAACACCGATTACACCGTTGTTAGCACCAGCAAATTTGACATAACTTTTGTGGGACATTGTACGCCGTAGAGCCTGACGCATGACCTGACCTGGTTCCCCCATCCCTGGATACGGGACCAGGATACTAGACTGGGATACGGGACCAGCGGAATATTTCGCGAAATTTTCATGGTCGTTACTCGTTCGGTAGGAATTATGCGAAAAATTCGCCGAGTTCGCCGCATATGCGTTATGAATGTATTATAGCAATAGGGTAATAACCATTTTCTTTTGTTTCAAGCAATTATCCATACATTTATTTAGTTCACACAGTTGGTAATGATAAAACGTGTAAAAATGCACAGATTATCATGCATGTCTATGTTTCCACACCTGTCATGGCGATTCCACCTGGCGATTCCATTTTTTTCCGCGAAATCCCTCGTTTCGTGCTCTCCCAACGGCCAATCGCAAAATGTTTCGCGAAACGCGTGGAAAAACGGCCTCTCCGAACGCACGGCTGGATACGTAACCGGGATACGAGACCGGGATACCAGACCGGGATACGAGACCGGTATACGAGAGCCGGATACGGGACCCAGATACGGGACCGGGGTATACGGGACTGGAATATACGTGACCGGGATATACGGGTATGAGATATACGAGACCGGGATACACGGGACCGTGATGTACGGGAATGGAATATACGGGACCGGGATATTCGTGATTGCGATATTCTCTTTCCTCTCTCATGATACATTTTTGAAGAAAATTTTGAGTTTTTGGCTTCAACAAACTCTAAACTATGCCTGTACATTCTACCTGTAAATACAGTCTTTAGGAAGCAGTATTCAAAACACTGTGATTTGTGTGTGCATAATTGTCAAGATGGGTCATCGATGCCGCAGCACAGCATAGTTACCGCACCATTACAAGTACGACCCAACCACTAGGGTGCATAAAAATACACTTTTTAGACAAATCGATTACGGCTAGTGATAGACGTGTTCCATTAGACATTAAAACACCACATGAGTTTTTGTTACGATCAATCAATATTTAGACATGCATCCGAGCCACTACTTTCTCCAATAATTACCGTGCGGTGACAATTACGGTGCGCGGTACGCGACACCTAAATGCGGCGCCAGGTGGCGCTGACGGTTCCTCGCTTAGCGTTGACACAGCAGCCGATCAGTTGATTGGTTGGCTGATAGCTGTTGTCAGTTGGCCTTGTCAACTCAGTTGGCCTGGCTGATGGTTATTTCATTGTTAATCTGCACGATTTGCACGAACAGGTCAATGAGCCGCTTGTTTACTCGGGGTATGGTCAATAAGCACAGTCTTCATCTTGGTTTGAAAGGTCATTATGTATGTATGTATGTATTTAGGTGCTTCCACAAGGTGGGTTTTCCAGCAACCACGTCCAAGAACATGCAATACACAACGCAAATAAAATGTTTAAAACTAGCATGTACGTACGACACATTTCGAGACATTTGAACATTCACCTGCTTGACAGGTAACAGATCACAGCAGATTTAAATGCGCCGCTGCTCTCGGCGGCTGACGCACGCACCTCTGTGGGCAGCCTGTTCCAAGCATCCGATGCTCGAAATACAAAAGAACGTCGTCCAAACTCGGTCCGTACACGCGGCAGTTGCAGCAGCTCATCAGCAGTGGCACGAGTGGCACGAGCGGAGACAGCGGAGCGGCGAACTACGCGCTCACGCAGAAACTCCAGTGCGCGAGTGGTTGTGAGGGTGTCTCGTATGAGTATGACATCTCGTTCACGTAGCAGGTCATCTATTTTCGGCCATCCCAGCTCACGCAGTACGGGTGTCACTCGGTCGCGGTACCCAATATTGCACACGATTCGGGCGCCAAAGTTCAACGCTTTCTGCACGCGGTGTTTCTGAGTAATAACTAGAAGCTGTTAATTGGGCGTGATATTTTGATCCAAGAAATCAATTAAAATGTTGCTGCTTTCTTCCTGTGTGCTTCATTCTAGAATGTGGGATGTAGAACAGTTTTGACAAAATGAGCTTGGAAAGTAGCAATTGGATATGAAACCCTATGGCCTAGCAGTGAAAGTCATGTCCATGCTACCATATGACTTTCCAGGTGAACTCATGTATTTTGATTCAGTGATGGAGATATCTAGGCAGTGATACGGAGCGGAGATACAAAATTATAGTCGCAGCGTCCCAGCGCTAGGGCCAGAACTGTTCACGGTGTGACTGAAGCAGCTGTGGCTGGCCAGACGAGCGTCACGGCTAGCAACAGCATTGCAGCGCCGTGTCTAAAGCTGTGACTTGTTGGCTCGTTTTGTTGCCGTGACTGGCCTGCGGCCAAAATATATTCATAAACTTCTGCCCCACATTACGAAAATTATAATATGTGCTTTGAGTGAATTATAACCCTCTCCCCTTGAGCAGTAACTGGTTCATGATAGACATAATGCAGTAATGCATATTTGATCTCAGTACATTTCTCAACTATATTTATTACATAATATGAATTCCACAGTGCAGCTATTTCGTCTTCTGCTTTCTTGCCAGCTGTGCGATTCAGGTAATATCACCTGAAAGATGGATCGCACCGAGAGCCGGCTCGGGAATGAGACACGTGCATAATGTATGGGAATAGTCACGGGAACGAAATTGGGTACGGGTGTCTGGTGCGATTGGTTTGTTTCAGCCCTGCTCCAATCACATTGATTTGCCTCGATTGAATCGTGACTTACACTATTCTTCCAAAACTCGACCAAACCTTGGCTGTCCCTGTGGACTCCCGGGTGCTCCCTTCACCACCTCGAGCTGGAGTGACCCGTGTCTGTCTGGCTGTGTCGTGTCCGCAGTATCGAGCACCTGGAGGCGGCGGTGCTGCACGCGCTGCCTGCCGCGCTGTTCGGCTTCCTGCGACCCCGCCTCGTGGTGCTCACCACGCCCAACGCCGAGTTCAACGTGCTGTTCCCCGACTTCTCCGGCATGCGCCACTGGGACCACAAGTTCGAGTGGACGCGCGCCGAGTTCCAGCAGTGGTGAGTGAGCGGAGCGACACGCGGGTCGGTGGCGGCTGGTCAGGTGATATTTGTGCCATGGCTGGCTTTAATGACGGATATCACCATCGTGCAATGGCAGATTCGTCATGGAGCAGCATTGTTTGATTGTGTAAAAAGTATGCACGCCCCTCTCGCTCCGAAAGGGTTTCGTTTGCCCAGTGCGCCCCTGTGAGCCTTTCACTGACGAGGGCCAGCGCGGGTCAAAACCACGCCCGAACAGGGACTCGAACCCTGGACCGTTAGGTTAAAAGCCTAACGCTCTACCAACTGAGCTATCCGGGCCCGTGGTGATGGCGAATGTAACCATGATTGTCGATAGGCGATGGCGAACGTTGTGCCTCCACTGCCCGTCAGCGTGCGATAATGTTATGACTGTTTCGATTGACATAAATGTCAGAGTTATGGCAGCATACCCCGCCATTCGGTTCGCGGCCTTTTTCTGTTACCCCGCTCACCGACTAATGGTCGCTGTTTGGACCCGTGGCTATTTGGAGTTAGCTTTTCATATTTGACATTGAACACCACTGCCTAGACCACGTTGTCGCTAGCTGCGATGGCGTCTAACGTCGCTCTCCGTTCTCAGGTGTGGTGGCGTGGTGGCTCGGTACCCCGAATACGAGGTGTCCTTTGACGGCATCGGCCCGCCGCCCGCCGGCTCCGAGCACCTGGGCTGCTGCTCGCAAATGGCCGTCTTCTACCGGCGTGACGAGCCGGCCACCCCCACCTCCGCCGTCTCTACCGCCCACTCCGCCGCCGCTACCGCTTCTACCGCCCGCTCCGCCGCCGCCCCCGCCAACCCGCCAGCGCACCAACCCCAGCCGTACCGGCTGCTCTCAGACCAAGAGTTCCCATTCGAAACCCGCGAAGACCGGCTCTACAACGACATCCTGTACTACACGCGTCAGATCGGTTACGAGCGGCTGGAGCGGGCGATGCTGCCGCGGCGGGAGGAGCTGGTGCCGCTGCAGATGATGGCCGCGCTGCCGACCGTGGCCGGGGCGGCGGCGTCGCTGGAGGAGCTGGTGACACTGCTCAGTGCCCGCGGCGTGCCGGTGGTGGTGCGCGGAGGAGAGCCGCACGTGGTGTACCGCGCGCCGCCGCCCGAGGATAGCGGCAGTGAGGCTGAGCTGGCGGGCGGGGACCTGGGGCCGGCGGAGGCGGGCGGAGCGAGGGAGCAGGTGCCCGGCGGAGCGGACAGCGCGGCCGGAGACGCCAGCTATCATGATGACTGGGATAACGAGCCCGACTGGGAGCAGGAGATTATGGAGAGGTGAGGTCGCGGGACAGGAGATTTATGGACTGGGAGCAGGAGATTATGGAGAGGTGAGTTCACGGGACAGCTAGGGTATGGGGCGGGGCAGTCGCGCTGAGACGCGAGGCGGAAATCGATAGTAATCGACCGATGTGGTCGTGTCAGAATATTACATTTACGTGGTGTAACTATTTCAGCTCATGTCTGTTTATCGTCAGAGCCCGGATAGCTCAGTTGGTAGAGCGTTAGGCTTTTAACCTAACGGTCCAGGGTTCGAGTCCCTGTTCGGGCGTGGTTTTACTTGCTATCTCGCAAGTCAGAACAACCTCGAATGACGTCCATTAAAATGCCAACGTGCAGGGCTCGGTAATAAACGCTTATTGGACGTTGCTCAAAGGGCTGCCTGTCCTCGACCACACCCTCGGTGTTCACAGATTGTGTATTCGGTGATCACAATTTATAATTGGTCATTATCCCATTTATTTATTCCCATCATCCCATTCTGAAATTCCCTTGGTTAATCGAAAATAGTAGTATTTTGTTCAGGGTTGTATTTCACTCAGAAATTGCCTGTTACTATTTTAGTAGACTATTAAAGTACTCTATTTAGTAAACTTCACGTGGCACTTTGCAAACGTTTAGAAAAAACATGTACACATTTTTTCGTATCTCAGGTATTTTCATTTACATTTTGTCATTTGCATTAAAGTTTGTGCCCTCTGATTTCATGTTCCTCTGTCACGTCTCAGGTCCCTAGCGAGTCTGATAGTTATTCCGTTTGCACTCACCGTCGCCTGTAGTGGCCATCTGTTGCCGTTGGACCCCTGTCGTGCCGCTGTGGTGCTGTCTGTCCGCTGACTGTGGTGTCGCTGAGGGCGGCGTGTCTGCTGCTGTTGTGTGAGCTGGTCGCTGACTGTGGTGTCGCTGAGGGAGGCGTGTCTACTGCTGTGGTGTTGGCTGTCCGCTGACTGTGGTGTCGCTGAGGGCGGCGTGTCTATTGCTGTGGTGTTGTCTGTCCGCTGACTGATGTCGCTGAGGGGGGCGTGTCTACTGCTGTGGTGTTGTCTGTCCGCTGACTGAGATGTCGCTGAGGGCGGCGTGTCCGCTGCTGTTGTGTGGGTTGATCGCTGACTGCGCTGTCGCTCAGGGCGGCATGTCTGCTGCTGTGATGTTGGCTGTCCGCTGACTGTGGTGTCGCTGAGGGCGGCGTGTCTGCTGCTGTGGTGTTGTCTGTCCGCTGACTGTGCTGTCGCTGAGGGCGGCGTGTCTGCTGCTGTGATGTTGGCTGTCCGCTGACTGCGCTGTCGCTGAGGGCGGCGTGTCTGCTGCTGTGGTGTTGGCTGTCCGCTGACTGTGGTGTCGCTGAGGGCGGCGTGTCTGCTGTGATGTTGTCTGTCCGCTGACTGCGCTGTCGCTGAGGGCGGCGTATCTTACAGCCGTTCGTGGGACTCTCACGCAGGCTGCGACTGGGCCGCACCGCCCGACCCCGGCCGGGGGTGGTCTGAGGTGACCGAGACGCCGCGCGACGGGCCACCGCCGACCGACGGGCCACCGCCGACCGACACACGACACACAGGTACAGTCAGAAGTGGTACCGTCCGCTCCACAGAGCTGCGTACACTCAGTGGATGGTAGCTGTGTGGCGACACCGAACACACGCTAGGCAACAACGGTTAAACGGTTAAAGGAGTGCAAGACAACTGGCAAGGCGATTTCTTTTTTCGGATAGCTCATCTGACTTGACCATCAAATTATTGGACACAGAGCCACTTATATTTGCATCGCTTATCTTGAGCTGCGTAAGTGTACTGTGCGTTTTCATCTTTAATACCCCATTCGCTGTTCTTATTCGGAGTGTCCTTGTGCTGACCAGTGTACTAACATGGCGTCAGAACTCAGAATAGCCACACTGCTGGAGCTCGCCAAGAATCGCCAGAAATAAATGTTTGCATCTTGCATAAGAGTACCCCAAGGGGAGGGGAGGGACAGCTGCCCCTCCTGAAGTTCCGTACTTGCCCCTTAATAGAGCCCAATATTTCGGATTTTTTCAGAGAAAATCAAAATATGCCACTAAAAAAATAGTGGGCCAAATCCGGTGAGTTTGTGATTTGATAGGGGTTTCTTATACCCTCTGATACAAATTGCCTCCAGCAGCCCTTCTCATAAAGCTATTTTTACAAAGGTTGTCGTTTGTAGGTTGTAGATTCGATTTTTCAACTGTATTTCAATGAGTAATACACGCGACTTATAGTCGGTGTACGGTGTGCAATTGATCACGGCCGGACCGCACATTCGACTGCACACTGTACACCGACTATAGGACGCGCGTATCACTAATTAAAGCACAGTTGAAAAACTAATATACAACCTACAATCTACGAACGGTGTAAAAATAGGTTGATGAGAGGCTACTGGAGTGAATCCTGGATGTGGCTCCTGACTGTCATGGTCTGATGTCTTATTGGTGCTTCCAAATATCTGCAATGTAATCCACCTGCGTCCTATAGGGCTGTCATATGACCTTTATGACCTTGACCTGTAGTGAAATTTGTATTTGATCATGCGATTTTGAATGACCTGGCCTTGACCTGAGGTAAAATTTTGAATTTGACCTGAACACATTGTAATGCATAATGTATATCAATATGTTTTGAAGTGTCCTCTTGAGTCAATTTTTGTGTTCCCAGTTATCATAGTTCCTTTGGTATTTGTGGGCTTTTGGCTGAAAGTCCTAGACTCCTTACTTGGGGAAGTTTTACCAATGATGACCTATTGTGACCTCAATGTTGACGTAAGTAAAAATAACTGCCATAGTTTGGACATGGTTTTTGATGAGTTATCAAACAGCATTTTGGGATTCCCTACAAGTGGCTGGAGTCAAGGTCCGGACAGTAAACAAACACCCTAAATGAGTCTTGAGAAATCATGCGCGGAAAATCTTCCAAATTTTCCATTTAATATCACTTACCCTAACAATAGGGCTGTTCGAGCGTCTTGAACCGGAATTAGGGTTCCACGCAGTTTTCCGTTCGATGTGGGCAGCGCTTCACGCGCGACTATACTGACATGGGACTTAGGCGGCTTACACTGCAGTCAGTCGCTGGCTGAGGAGACCGACTGAGGGCCGGGCCTAGCGATGGATGACCGGGTGCAGGGCTAATCGCTGTGACACGTCATCCGGAGACCGGAACCCTCGGTCGGATTCCGAACCCAACGCTGTACCGCCTGAAACTGAGTCACGCCCTCCATCCCGCCATAAAACTAAATCGTCACCTCATTATCGTCTCTCATTGGCTCTTAATGATACTGGGTACTTCTACTTTTTTCTTGCTCACACGTGTGACGGGCGATTGGACATACGGCCTACGTGTCACAGTTGCGCCCCAATGTGTCATCTGCCAGACACCAGCGGTCAAGTGAGACAGGCAGTTACAGGTACGACACAAGCAGTTACAGTCACACCATCAGTGTGCAGTGTGAGACACATGTGCATCTTGTGACTTCGGTGGTACTTATCTGAAATATGCGAGTTGATTGGAGAATGGAGGGGTTGACTTTTTTCCTTGTTTCTGTGATGTAACTAGTACCGATTTTTATTATCTGCTTGCTTGTTTTCCAAGTGTTTCTTTTCTGTCTCGTCATACGTTTCTAGTTATATTTTGTTTGCCAAGCCCACACTGACGGACACTGCCGTTACCCAGTTTTGGAAGATTTCGAAGATAATCACTGAGATGTCCATCAAGTTGGCGTCATCGTCATCACACAACTCCAGCGTCAACTTTTGATTTTCTCCAAACTTCGTGTATAGGTCAATCAGAACGTGCTCATTAAAAAATGAAGTCCATTCTGTTTCTTTGCAGATCGTTGATAGCCCTGAATAGAAGACTGTAAATTAATATCCTAACCGAAATGGGGAAGACGGCTCTTGTGCTTGTGGCCGAGGGAACTGAAGAAATGGAAGCCGTCATAACTATCGATGTGCTGCGTCGAGCCGGGGTAAGAACCACATGCGACGCTCAGGCTTCTCAAATGTAAAGAGGCAATCATTCATGGCGTTGGGATGTCTCAGTGGTCGTGGAAACTGAAGTGACCAATTATTGTGTTGACTTTCCCTTCCATCGCAAAAGCTCAATGCTGCCTGAAGTCTTCTAATGGTTTGCTGTCATATCACATGCAAAATTGTAGTTGTCGCTTAATGCCGTGCCGTTACTGGACGTTACAGTTCGTGTGGTGACTGGACGTTCCAGGTCGTGTAGTGACTGGACGTTCCAGGTCGTGTGGTGACTTGACGTTCCAGGTCGTGTGGTGACTGGACGTTCCAGGTCGTGTGGTGACTTGACGTTCCAGGTCGTGTGGTGGCTGGACGTTCCAGGTCGTGTGGTGACTGGACGTTCCAGGTTGTGTGGTGACTTGACGTTCCAGGTCGTGTGGTGACTGGACGTTCCAGGTCGTGTGGTGACTGGACGTTCCAGGTCGTGTGGTGACTTAACGTTCCAGGTCGTGTGGTGACTGGACGTTCCAGGTCGTGTGGTGACTGGACGTTCCAGGTCGTGCCTTGACTTGACGACCCATCGTGCTGACACGTCGATCTGATCTCGAATTTTCTGATTCTCATGAACACGTTCCCCTCGCTCGCAAAACTCTATTTATTTCTTTAATAATTAAATTTGCTGCAGGAGGCCTTAGATGCTATTCATTCTGGTTGATGCTTTGATAGCCCGTCGATATAATCTAGGGTTTTACAGTTTTATTTTTATTTTGGAGGGGATCAAGCTTCTTAGTGTCGATCACCCCTTGGTTCTACTTAGAACGCCCACAGTTTGGTCCATGTGAAGTGAGGCGGAGGGTACCAACAGCGGCTGGTACTGTGATAGTCGGCACGTGCTCCACTCTCTTCAGGCGGCTCACTCTCTCGAAATGTGTCATCCAACAGGCTGAACGGGTGTCTCCGGGAGCCGATGGTCATAGAGGACTAGCTGTACAGCCGCATGATATAACTGCGGGTCTGTGTGTGGCCAGGTGGATGTAACGGTGGCCGGTGTGGCCGAGACTGACCCCGTCACGTGTGGCCGGGGCTGACCCCGTCACGTGTGGCTGGGGCTGACCCCGTCTCGTGTGGCCAGGGCTGACCCCGTCTCGTGTGGCCGGGGCTGACCCCGTCACGTGTGGCCGGGGCTGACCCCGTCTCGTGTGGCCAGGACTGACCCCGTCTCGTGTGGCCGGGGCTGACCCCGTCACGTGTGGCCGGGGCTGACCCCGTCTGTGTGGCCAGGTGGATGTAACGGTGGCCAGTGTGGCCGGGACTGACCCCGTCACGTGTGGCCGGGGCT
>JARBER010065847.1:0-11846 GCA_030265075.1 Balanus glandula | reverse complement strand
GGCGGGGACTGTGTCGGCGGCTGGCACTCTCCGGTGTCGGCTGCAGGGGGCCGGGGCCTGCCGTGGTGCCGTGGGCGAGGACTGTGTCGGCGGCTGGCACTCTCCAGTGTCGGCTGCAGGGGGCCGGGGCCTGCCGTGGGCGGGGACTGTGTCGGCGGCTGGCACTCTCCGGTGTCGGCTGCAGGGGGCCGGGGGCCTGCCGTGGTGCCGTGGGCGGGGACTGTGTCGGCGGCTGGCACTCTCCAGTGTCGGCTGCAGGGGGCCGGGGCCTGCCGTGGGTGGGGACTGGGGACTGTGTCGGCGGCTGGCACGGATGCTGCGCCGGTACAGAGGTGCGAGTTGAAGCGATGTCCGGTTGCGTGGCGCTGACGAGTGGACGGCTGTCTTCTGTTGACAGGCGCGGACGGCCCGGACGTCCCGACCACCACTGTGGACCCGCCGACCACCACTGAGGACCCAGAGCCCAGCACTACGGAGTTCCCGACCACGGTGGACCCGGCAACCACGACCGAGCAGCCCACCGAGCCGCCCACCGAGCCGCCCACCGAGCCGCCCACCACCACCACCGAGTCACCCACCACTACCGAGCCGCCCACCGAGCCGCCCACCACCGAGTCGCCCACCACCGAGTCACCCACTACCGAGCCGCCCACTACCGAGTCGCCCACTACCGAGCCACCCACCGAGACGCCCACGGCCACTCCGACGGGTAAGTTTGGCGGCGAGTGATGCGCTGTGGTCGCCAGCCGCTCGGCTCAGGAGCTCAATGGTGTACGTCCTGTGCCTCCGAGCGGCGCAGAAATCACTGCCACGCTGTGTGGTGATTCACATTCCAGTGGAGTAGTTAGTGCGGGTGCAGTACTTTTCTTATCTGTAGATCAACTGCCATGTCGTCTCAGCATAATTCAATATGTTTTACTATGAAACTGTATAAGAACTAGACAGCCAGGCTAGACATCCAAGCGAGCTGGAAAGCCGAGCGATCTAGACAGCTGGGCGAATTAAACAGCCGAACGATCTAGACAGCCGAAAGATTTAGAAACCCGAAAGATCTAGAAACCCGAAGGAAATAGACCGCCAAGATAGACAGCCGAGCGATCTTGAAACCCGAGGGAAATAGACAGCCGAGACAGCCGAGCTAGACAGCCGAGCTAGACAGCCGAGCTAGACAGCCGAGCTAGACAGCCGAGCTAGACCTCCAAGCTGCGGCCCAGCATGCCGCCGACTGCCGCTGCCGTGCCGTGACGGTGTCGCTGTGTCCCCAGATCCGACGACCACCGTGGAGCCGGCCCCGACTCCGGCGCCGTCCCCGGCGCCCCGCACCGGCGGCTTCAGCTTCGGCAGCTTTGTCGGTGAGTGACGCCGTCGTGCTGCCGGCCATCGCCAGCTTCCGGCGGCTGTGGCGTGTCGCAGCGGGCGGCCGCTGGTTGTGAGCGAGTGCTATCGGTAGCTGCACACCGACAGTGGTGTGCTAGGACTCATGTGAAAGTTTGTAGAAAGAAGCGAATGTGTTTTCATGCGTGTAGGATGTTATAAATGATTGAACAGTGACGGCCTACCAACAACAGTCGTGTGTGACATATGTACTCTGCAAATCATCATGCTCGTCGAGTGGGCTGGCTTCTTGTAGCAGTGCTGTTGCCTCTCCGTTTAAAGAACTGCTGTGCATCTAATTCCTTGGAAGTAGTTTGAGATCCGTTTGACATGTAAACTCGACGACTGTAGCAATTCCCGCACCTTGAAACTTCAGCATCACGCTATGGCCACCCGATGTTCTACTCATTACCCAATGCATCCAGTTCAAAATGATAATTGAAAGTGACTGTGAGAGACCTCGCGGTAAAGCTGCGTGTGTTCTTGTGTCGGCCGTGCGGCTGGCTGCTGTCGACCGGGCGTCATCAGCCTGAGTCTGCCGTTCGTTACAGGCGGCATGGTCTTCTGCCTGGTCATCCTCGCCGGCGGCTTCATTGGGCTGAAGATCTACAGACGTCGGCAGGCAATGGCCGGCCGCTACAATAACCTGTAAGCTCGGCCTTAAGCCACACCGACGGCGGGTTCCTCGCGGGCGCAGCTGCTGCCTCTCTCGGCCAGAGGTCTTATGTTCGCTGGACGGAAGTTTGCTTCGTTTTTTTTTGTCATAGGGTACCGCATGCAGTGGAATCGAACGAATGGACCAGTGATTTCGTGATACGTGAGACAAATACCTCAGTTAAAAGCGCGCTTTAAATTATAGATAAGTTCGCTGGTCGTTCGTTGGGTTTACTGTATGTCTATCCTTACGTTGGGCTCATTCGTTACCATTATATTTTCGTATTTTTCTTGGCAGCCATGTGTTTGAGTTTCAGACATTGTTATCTGTATGTTTTGTATCGCGTATCTTCTTTGTTTGCCGTTTTGTTTTGTTGCGTTATCGGGTGAAGCGGCGCCGGTGTGTGCCTGACCTCTGCCCCCGGGTGCTGTTTACAGGTAACCGTCGCCGCTCGACTGGACTGCCAGTCGTAGATGGACTGCTCGTGATATTCTCACTGACGGGGGGGGGAGATGGTCCGAGGGTCGGGTTGTCTGACCGGGATGTGGTTGTCCGTGCTGCGCGCGGTCCGTGCACCGCATGTCCTCCCCGGCGACCTTCGGTGCCAAGATAGACGGGTTTCCGCGTGCAGGTTAGGTAAATACTGCACGCGTGCAGCCTTTGTGCCTTCCGCTTAGTGACCAGTGGTGAAACGATGTGCCTTTAACTAGCCGGCTCAAATTTACTGTGCTTTTCAATTCACCGCCACCCATAGGTTAAGAAAAAGGCAAACATGATTTCCCGAGAAAAGCATAGCAATAGTTTTGACAAAGCATGTTGTGTTTAACCCAGCTTTTGTTGTAGGATATGGTGGGTCTTGGGCCGATACCTTAGCGCTTATAATCTCTTCCACGTATGCTGTGCCTTATGTTGAATATCAGGGTGTTCTGCTCGGTCCCAGTTATCCGAGTAGTGTCTGATGTCCCGGCTCGTGTATGTATATCTCGCGGAGCCGTGGTCGGCAGGCTATGCAGTGTGTCGCTGCCGCATGTGTGATGTGTCTGCGGCGTGTCGTCTCAGGTCCTCGGGCCCGGCGGCAGCCAACAACAGAATAATCATGTCTTCCATTGCGTAGGCCGGTGTCGACTGGCCGTGTCAGCGGTCGGTCCAGACCCGGCGTGTGTGAGGGTGTGTGTGTGAGTGAGAGAGAGAATGTGCCGGCCGCCGGGTGGGTCCGCCGCGCCGCAACACGGCCCGCTCAGGAGAGATGGCCGCTGTGGCGCGTCGGGGGATCGGCTGATGACTCGGCATTGTCGGGTCCCGGCGACTGACGTCAGAGTCGGCAGTGTCGGGTCCCGGCGAGCCTGGTGTCGACTGACGTCTGACGCGGCGGCGGCGGGTCCGCCCGGCGGCTGTCTCCTGCGACAGAGGCTGGAGCAGGGTACAGGGCAGCGGCGCCGCACTGGGACGGCACGGCGCTCCGCCGAACCTCGCTACCCCTCAGCCGGCTGAATGACGGATGTGGTAGTTGTCGGGCGCAACTGGTTTTTGACAATGTCGTGCAGTTAGCTGTCCCTGCACCGGGAAAGTAACGCGCCAGTCGTGCGTCTGTTCAGTTGCACGGATAGCTTAGTGGATGTAGCTATACATGACTATGTTATCCCTTGCATTGTTACTTTACTGGAACAAGGGTCATTTATTCGTACGTGCTGCATAGATTTAAAACGAGGGTAGCGACTAGCGACCATTTATATAGCTCATTATTGGTGATATGTGACATTATTTGTCTTTCGGAAACGTCGAGAGAGCTGGTGTAGGGATCTAAGTTGGGTGGCGGAACGTACAATTATTTTATTTTGTGGTTAGAGAATGCATTTTTATTTCTGTTTATTCTCTTTACTTTATTCGGAAATACACAGTTACTCTCTGTTTTGTTTTATTCTGTTGACACCTGTTTGTCTAATTTGGGGGTCAGTGCGTGGTCAGAATCGCGGCAGCTCTGTGGCCGGTCGGCCAGGTCCTACCGAGCCGGCCGGGCACTGCCGACTGGCGGGCCAGTTCTCACTAGTCACCGCCGCCGCGCGCGTCGGCGGCGCGGCAGGAAAGTAGCGCGGTCGGGGCCGCTGTGAGTGGATCACGGTCACGGGAGGGCGGCACGCGTCAAGGCCGCCGACCGACTCGATGTCGCGTGCTGCGGGCTGGGACGCCGCCTGTCCAGCTGGGGTTCACATGCTGCAGCGAGCGATGACAAGCTCGTGTGTGGTGACAAACTCATGACGGGTTTTAATGTAAACGTGGCATAAGTACAAGATAAACACGCGACAAGTTGTGTGTGGAAGCTGGCGAGTGACGGTCCTTGGAACAAATCATTGCACTGCAGCTGACGTGTGATGTTCTTTGGTTTTGGGTACCAGCGGGTAGTCTCACTAGCGTATGTTTGACTAACCAACTGTTGGCCGTCACAAACCATCAGTCATTCGATAGGCTGTGTTGTCCGTTGCTAACTAGCTGTCTGTTGTCCGTTACTAACCAACGTGTGTCTGCTAACCGTCTGTTTTCCGTTGTTAATCTCCGTTATCCGATGCTATCCGTCTGTTATCCTTAACCGCTTGTAATCCACTGCCAAGTGCTAACCTGTTTGCTTCTGCCATTTGTCCAATTCTAACCTCCGCTGTCGTTACTAACCGTCCCCGCCGTTACTAACGGTCCGTTTTCTTTGAACTAACCGTGCCCGTCTCCGTCAGCTGGGGTAACGACGCGGAGAGGATGCACCTGACGATCTAAGCAGCTCAGTCGGGAGCGCCAGTCACAAACGATCGTCCCGAGACGGCTGCCCGAGACGTCCCGAGACGGCTGACACCAGCGTCTGTGACGGCGAGCGAGGGAGCACGATACCCTCCGAGCGGCCTGTGACGGCGAGCGAGGGAGCACGGTACCCTCCGAGCGGTCTGTGACGGCGAGGAAGGGAGCACGGTACCCTCCGAGCGGTCTGTGACGGCGAGAGAGGGAGCACGGTACCCTCCGAGCGATCTGTGACGGCGAGCGAGGCAGCACGGTACCCTCCGATGGGTCTGTGACGGCGAGCGAGGCAGCACGGTACCCTCCGAGCGGTCTGTGACGGCGAGCGAGGCGGCACGGTACCCTCACAGCGGTCTGTGACGGGCAGACCAGTGTTCTGTGACCGGAGCGGTCGGACTCTGAGTCGGAGGACGCGTGGCGACCGGCAGCCGGCGTCTGAGGTGGCGCCGCGAGCGCGCGTCACGCTGTGATAGCAGGGACAACTTCCAAAGGCCGCCGGTCAGCGGCTGTGTATTTCGTCGTCCGTCGAGGCGGCGCCAGTCTCCCGGGCTGACCGACCGCGCTGTGCCGCACAGAAGCAACTATTATGCACACTGCGCCTGTCCAGTGTCTAGGCAACAGCCGCAGGGAAAGGAGTTTTGATATATTGCCGACGGTGTATTATGATGTTTCAGACGCGGGAATCGTCCAGCAGCTTTATGTAGTGAGCGTATTAGTATAAGTATTGTGATCCACGTCCATTGAGACGTCGATGTCGGTCTGAGGGAATCGACGTCGATGCGGCGTGCAGCAGTTACATGTGAATGAATGCGTTTATCTCTGACCTAGCGATCGACTTTCTCTATCCATGTGCTTAATCGTGGGATGGCTCGCGTGTATGACACGGAGCGTCGACTTGATGTAGAGCCAGGTGACTGCGCCGCTTTTGTGATAAATTGCTTTATGCGCCGACGGCACGCAACTCCGCTTTCAGTTTGTACAAATGTGTTACCGAGTGATGTGGTTGTGCGCCGCTCACCACTATGTGCTGCGGCGGTTTACCGTTCGTGTCCACCGCTCGTGTCCACGCGTCCGGCTCCTGTCCGCCTGTCCAGCGGTTCCGGGTCGGACCGCGCTCCGGTCAATCAGCTGACGCCGACTGCGCTTGTATTCGTCCGTACCTCCCGCCATCGACAGGAATGTCTCGCCGAAAATACACACATTCGAGTCGAGAAAACACGTGTCTTCACGCAAATACACGCACTGACGTCGAGCGAACGCGCGTCTCGCCACAAATACACGCATCTTCGAAGAACACGCGTCTTCCTAAATGCAAAACGGGAGCACACTTCTATCCTCGCCAGAGCAGGTGTGCGTCCAAATAGCATGTGCTCTTGTGTCTTGTGTGCACACGTGCCAACCAAAGATCTGTTTTGAGACGGCGTTCCGCGAAAACGTACCGCTCTGCCATTCGACGAAGAAACGCACCGCAGAATCCCAGCACCGTCCCACACACCCGCGGCAGACACCACGCTGCCTCGTCTGTCCTCCGCCTGACGTCACCAGTACACCGACACACTCACTGACGTCATCAGCGCCGGCGGTGTGACGTCATCAGCGCCGGCGGTGTGACGCCATCAGCGCCGGCGGTGTGACGTCACCGCCCGGCGGTACTGACGGCTGCCGGCGGCCGCTGGGCGGCGCTCACTCGCGGTGGATCAGCACGAACAGACCGAGGCACGCGAGCACGGCGTACTGAAACAGAGGGCGCCACGGTCAGTGACGGCGTCCAATGAGACGGGCTTCTGTCCGGTCACAGGCCGGCACCGCTGTAGGAACTCAGACTGTAGGAATGGATTTATCGAACAAATGTTAACGTTACAAGTCGACAAGTACTCTTCTTAATTTCGATTTTTTCGTAAGCAGACTATTTGGACAAAAATTGGCACTTGAACTGTTATAGGCTGTGCGAAAATTGTATTCAGATTCAGCAATTTCTTAAGAAGTTATCGCCAAAAAAGGGTCTTCCATGGTTTGAAGTCCATAGCAGTGTCAGGGGAGCTGAAACCCCAGGGCGCCACAAATGGATCAGAAAATTGCTAGATTCAAACCAAAATTAAATGTCAAAAACAACACCGAGTTGACAATGCAACCATCAGAGTTTTCTTGTCACAAACCTTTGGGTATTCTGCCGTAAAAAGGAAAGAACGATGTTTGTACTAAATGAAAGAATATGAGATCATGGCTGAACAACAACAGGTATTGAATATTACGATGATTGTTGATACAAATACTTTGGCAAGTTTTGCTATACCAGAAATAAGACAAAAGCATGTTATCCTCTTATTCTTGGATACACTACAGTTACTACTGTACTTTGCTCTGGTCAGTATAACTATCTAAAACCAGTATTTAACCAATTAAACAGCAAGGTGGGCACAACAACGTGTTGCAAAGAAGTTGCACTCCCTCCCTCGCCCCTGTTCCTTCGGTTATTAAAAGCATCCAAACAAATAAAAAAATCAGTCAATTTCGAGAATCTTTAGAGGTGTCACAAAAAGTCGATGTTTTGGGAAACGAACAATGCAGAAATATTTTCTTTGTATACTGCGTGATTGAACCCTGAAAAATGAAGACACAAGGCATATTTAAGTTATACTTCTGACACAACTTTTGTCTGATACATACAACTGACAAATATATTAAATATCAGGAAAACATTTGTCATTTTTGCAATTTTTAGCTATTCAAACAAAAAGACAACTTTTTGGACACTTTCAAACGTCATCTAATCGGATTCCTTTGTGGCATACACACTTCTATGATGAACAGGAACTGGGGCGAAGGCATGGAGCGCAACCTTTATAAACTGTTTAACACCCTTGGGTTTGAACTTTGAGCCACCCTATTATGCAGCCCACTGATAACATTATGTTTTCTTTACCACAGCAGCTAAATAGAACACACAACACTGAAAACGTCACAACTGTCAGTAATTTCGCTTGCCCGTGAGCATCTACCCCCTTGTCGATTCACAGCAGAACAATACTAGTCCTATTTCCCCTCCACCCACGGATCCGCCGTTTCCCTCACCACGTTTCAGATCCTCCCTCACCTTCAGCTTTGGATAGTCGTTCATGAGGATGGTGACCACGCCGATGTAGGGGACGAAGCCGCGCGCGCGTCCCACCACGTCGCGCTTGGTGAGCCACAGCTGACCGGGCGCGTACAGTCCGCGGTCGTCCACGCTGTTGTTGTCTCCCTTGGTCAGGAACTTGACCGTGCCGTTCTCCCTGTCGGCACACACGCTCGTTAGCCGACGCCTTGACACCTCGTTAACGTTAGCGAACTTTAGCCGACGCCACGTCACCTCGTTAGCGTTAGCGGACATTAGCGGACGCCACGTCACCTCGTTAGTGTTAGCGAACTTTAGCCGACGCCACGTCACCTCGTTAGCGTTAGCGGACCTTAGCGGACGCCACGTCACCGCTCCAAAGGCAGTCGGGTGTTCCTTGTTCGCATTACACTTTCTTAAATAACAATTTTTGCTTATGAAGGCACTTGGAAGTTTTAACAAAGGACTAAGTGTTGGCAAGTATTTACGGTCGCAATGAAGCCCATGCAAACGCGATTCCAAGTCACATGTGCAAGCTTAACTATCAAATAATGGCATTCAGTCACTAAGCTAATAATTCGGTTTACTACCCTACTTCGAACAGAAATGAATAGTGTTTTATTCAGTTTTCAGAACACTCACACGCCAGTCTGAACAGGCTGGCGAAGTGATCATCCGTCGTGTAGTGACCATCTGTCGCCAACTGCCGTCTGTCGCCAGTCGGCTCGACGTTACTGCCAGCTTCCGACAGCCGGCTCACCGTTCGTGAAGTTTGAGGACTCGATGCACGATAGGGATGTCCCTGCCCTCGACCTTGAAGACGACGATCTCCCCGGCACGGATCGGCTCCTCCTGGTAGTTGGTCAGGAACAGCAGGTCGCCCCGGTAGAAGGCCGGCTCCATGCTGCCACTGTAATGCAATGCGAACATGTGATGCTGCCACTGTAATGCAATGTGAACATGCGATGCTGTCACTGTAATGCAATGTGAACATGTAATGCTGCCACTGTAATACAATGCAAACATGCAATGCTGCCACTGTAATGCAATGTGAACATGTGATCCTTCCACTGTAATGCAGTATGAACATGTAATGCTGCCACTGTAATGAGACACAGCACCCTTGCTGGCTCATTCTTGGCCACAACTCAGGTCTGCACCTACTGCATGACACACATGATGCATGACACACACATGACACACCTGGATGCCAAACAAACAAGAACTTACAAGAAATGTGTTGTCTTTAATGGATTAATTTGCAATGTCAGGCCCCATACTAAGCATGGGTTGTTGTTGATTTCGTAACCCATGCCATCCAATCACATAATTCCTGGTAACTGGCAGCATTTATCAGTAAAAATTAAACATACCCAGGGGTGTAACTTTAATGTAAATTGGGGTTGTAGGTGCAACCCCATCTTCCTACAAATTTAGCATTAGGCCTATGGGTGTTGCATGGAGAAAATAGACATGAAAACTGAATTGCAACCCCAACATTTTTCAGAAAGTTCCGCTTCTGAACATACCCAACATGCCTGGATATGGTCTGTCCCACCCACTGATGTCAATGTGACCTGACCTTAAGTGTGACTAATGTCACCAGTTACAGACCATCCCAGAACCCAGTCAAGAGCAAACAACATGTGCCAAAATAGCTCCAACCCAAGCTGTCACTACCAGGAAGATCAGAAGCTCAGCACTGTCCTAGTGAGCTACTGGGGCAAACATATTGCTGCCCTACTAACACTTCTTGGGACATCATCACCAATGTGTCAAGACTGATGAAACTAAACAAGAAAATCAGAAAAAAATCCCACCTGGAAAATGGAAATGGTGGTATCATGCAATCCTCTCATATTTCTACTGTCCTCTCAGCCTGTGGCTCTGATTGGGACTTCACTTACCTCAACACAACAACAATGGGGCTCTCACTGCCAGTGACAACCATCAGGCCCTTCCAGATCATCAGTGCTGAGCTGACTATCATGCCAAAGTTCAAAGCCTGGTAGTACAGCTGAAAAATAGCAGGGTAAGTTAGCAAAATGTCACTAAGAGCAACAATATATGGGTGAGTTGATTCAGTTTATAATTATACAAAAAACTTAACAGTAAGTAGAAACAATATGAAGAAAGAAGATTATATTTGTATCCTGCATCAGTACAAATAATTAATGTTTAAATATGGGATTAAAATATAGCAGTAAAATACTTCCACATGAACAGAATAAATGCAATGGAAATAAACATGGCAGGCCATAACAGCAAACATGTCATAAAACCCGACTTTTGCTATTCATGATGTAGCTAGAACATGCAACAATGCTGAGCAGTTTAGAATTTGCTTAACTATTTGAGGTTGGTGGAGGCTCAAACATTTTTAGTTGTCTGTCTGGGAACAACCAGTGAAGAAAATGAGGCCTCAATGTATTCTTATAAGGGGTAATGCAACAGCCCATATGTAGATATATGCATTGCTTTAATGACATAATTAAGTTTAAACCTATTTCATTGACCATATGTCCATAAAAATGTATAATTATTAAGAAATACCTAAGTATCCTGAAGCGTGAAGCAGGATACAAAAATGAGTCTAAAAAGCAGCATGAGTAATACATGAATTGTTATTTTAATGCTACTTTAGGATAGGGAGAGTAAACATAAATAATATATCACCTGTCGTTTGTTCATCCTCTTCACATCGCCCAATCCTAGTCCAAGAAAATCCATTTTGCTGTCTTAAATACTTGACAATGCTAAGCACTGATAAGGTGTGGGTATTAAATATTTATAATAGTGCTAACCCAAATGAAATTCCTATAGTTTTGCACCGTGTTATAATTTAAACATTGGCAGGACGCAGGCAATATTTAAGTCAGAACACAGGATGTAAGCGCCCAGCAAGATTTCACAGTTCTTCACCGCAACAGACCGGCAACGTAAACAGATAAATGTCTCAAACGAGCAATAAATGCAACGCAATAATACTGCCATATTCTGGCATCAACTACACGTGTTAAAGGAATATAGATTATCGAAAAATAAATCAACATACACAACGTAATAAGCATGTGTATGCGTATGATGCACTCATTAAATTAAATTGGTGATTTTGATCAAAAATATTTTTTGCAATAATAATACTGAAAGTAAAATTCTCAGAAGTGAATTTTATTATTAAAATAAAGTTTGTACTTGATTGAAAGTTGGAAGCTTTCGAGTCCATGAAATGCAGCGCTTTTGATACAAGCTACGACGCAGATAAAAAATACTTATGCAAAATTCACACCGAGGTAAATAGGACGTTCGCCAGTGGCGAATTTGTCGATCTGCCACTTTTTTACCGTTGGCTTCTACGGCCGAAAAGTGGCAAATTTTCAGATCCGCCAGTGGCGGACGTCTTCTTTACTCAGTATGAATTTTGCCTTACTGATTGCCGTGACTGATTGTTCGTGAGTTTTCTCGGGGTCCAATGTCCAATGGAAAGCAGTTATAAGGCAAGGCCAGTTATAAGGTATTTGTTTTATTTGGACAGCGTCATTCGGAGGTTTACGTTATATTCCTTGTGGTCGGGTTTTGAAGAGCCTTGAAATATTTTTGAAATTTGTAGTTGCATCATACCCTTTCTTCATTGAGTTGTAAGTAGGTATGCCACAAATCGATGAAATAGATGATGGCCGTAAGGTTATGTTCCTGATTTCATTTTGTTATGGTCAACTAAGGATTGGAAGACCAAGTCCAATTTTAGGTGGCCGTTCGGGACAGGAGCCCTGGGGGCAAATAGTCCTCCATCTTGGAATCTTTGTTTCGTGGTCACATGGTTTTATTATGATGTACGTTCAGTAAAGTATATTCCGAAAAAAAACACAGGCCTGTTCATGGCCACCTGCGGTTCGGTGGTCAACCGCTGGCTCTAGCCCCGCCCATTTCATCATGCGTCACCAC
>JARBER010065736.1:0-11846 GCA_030265075.1 Balanus glandula | reverse complement strand
CACCACAATTTTGATTTCACATGAAAGAGCATTGTTAAAATAGTGTGATGTATAAGTTTCAGCATTTTATTCCTATTTACAAATCTGCAATGTGAATTTGAGTTTTGTCCCAATTTACCTGCAACAATTTACCTGCAATTTACCTGTATTTAGTATTAACTGCAATAGAATCAAGTAACCTTCAGGAAGTGTTGCACTTTATCACCGACGATGGTCCTCCCGAATGTCACAAACAGAACCCGCCTGCAAATAATTTACGATTTACGACGCCAGAGTGAATCTCAGGATATGCCTATTTTTTGGCAGGGATATCGTCACAGATTTTTGAACTGTCACTTGTATCCATTTGCATGGCGTCATTGGTGCGTAGCAATAGCCGAGTCCATCCAGCGGGAACTGCTTTAGGGGCACCGGGCGATGGTTACTTCCAGGCAAATAATAACCAAACTATTTGAGAAAGTTGTAAGCAAGGATCATTTCATGATGCATTGATGCATGATTGTGTGGCACACCATCTTGATGTCATAGAAAGCTCTATTTCAAACCATAACTATACAATCAATCGGAATTCAAGACTATCTTTTACCCGATGTGGCGCTGGCACCAGTGATTTAGCATTAATGTGGAAGCGACATGTTACTAGAATCGCCGGATGTGTATACCTCGACTTCAAAGACTACTTTTCAAGCAGTTTCGTAAAAAGTGTTTCACATGCTTCTGATTTTCTTTAGCTAAACCTCGACCTGGTGGGGGATTAAACTGACATCCACCCCCCCCCCCCTTGCGGAACGAAGGCGTAGCCGTACATACAGCGCCACTGTTTATAAGCATGTTTTAAAGCGATTTTTTAAAGCAACAATAGTGAATTAGTCAAATTATTATGTCATTTCAGTCACGGACATAAACCATGCATAGCAATACCTACTGTCTGTATTGACACCTTCTTCTTTGGTTTAGATCCCTACTTTTGGTGCCCACGGGGTGGGGCAATGTGTCACGTGGGTCGTTTCCCAACCGTGTCTATAAGAACCATGGGAATAAGTTAGTTTTCTATATTTAAATTTACGTTACTTTAAGCCAGCCAACATTGTCCGGCGTCAAAATAGCAGAATAAGATATTTACGTTAAGCCGGCTAATGTTGCCTGGCACCAAAGAACGAGAGGCAAAAAACAAGAGCAAGTATTTACGTTTAGCCGGTTCATAGTGGTCCAGTGCAAGTGGCAAGAGGGAGCACGAAAGAGGGAGACTTAGAGATGCAAGACATACACGCATAGCCATACATATAGTGATGAACATTATTTATTTACAAAAAAAGATTAATTTAATTTACATTGAACTTACGATATTTTAACATTAAACTGTAACAACGATAATCACAGCAGAAGATCCAGATCACGGTCGCGGCAGACGTCCTCCCCGGCTAGATCGAAATATGAAACGGGCAAAAGTGTCATTGCGTGACGCGTCCGATCAAGCAAGGGCGGCCGATGGGGCCGGGCGCTCGCGGATCCTGAACAATAAGCACCGATTTTAAAGGTCGTTAGCCCAACGTTATTGTGGTCGAAAAAGTACAGTATGGGGCTGTTCCAGCGCCCTCAACCGGATTAGGTTGAAGCTTCATTTTCTCCACCGGTCGTTCCCGCGCCTCAACTAAAAGCGGTTGAGCCTCCACCAACTTAAACCAGTTGAGCAAAACCTTAACCGCTCGCGAGCGGATGAGGTCTGGTTGACAGCAACGTGGCGTATCAGTTTCGAAACATTGTATACATTTTTCGGTGCTATTCGCTTATCAGTTTTTGACTAGTGGCATGGAGGTGGTAAACAGAGTGGAATAATTATTCCAACATGTAATTATATAATAATTATTCTAATAGAATAACTTCCAGGGGAAATTTTTTTTTATACGTGGAAAATCGCAGCGACATCGCCGACTCCGCGTGCTGAATGGCCAAAGTGTGCCACCGCTTTAAGGCTGCATTTAATTTAATTTCAATTTTATTTGCATTGATTTAAATAAATATATAAATGTCTACAAAATACGAGAAGTATCTCAACACACAAAACTTATAGGGAGCACTGTCAAGTTTCGATCAAAACAACAACAAATGAGGGCCAACAGCTAATAATTCCACCGAGTCTCTACCGATCGTTCCAGCGCGCCGCTCCACCGCACCTCCACAGATCGCGTCTCAACCTAATCCGGTTGAGGGCGCTGAAACAGCCCCTATGTTTATCGCAAGTAGAAGAAAAAGTGAGCGTATCTTAGGAAACATCAATACACCTGCGGCAGATAGCTTACGAGAAAATCCCGCTGACACTATCTGCCCGTGACAGAACGCGCCACGGTCTTTCCAACAGCGTATATTCACCTCAACTCGTTTACTTTAGAGTATCCTTCTTCCCCATCCAATGCAATGGAATATCGGCTTTATTGCTCACATTTGCATGAAGTAAGCTCATGCTACTTTTTCACATTTCGTCTCAATAACAACTCTTTCATTCTGCTACTATTGTCTCTGATTGTGTTAATTTGTAGAATCAGATCCGTTTGCATAAAACAAATCTTCATTATAGCTTCTGTTCACTGAGGATATTAGAAGTATAAGGAAAAGTCGTTTGTGTACGGTTGGAAACAAATGTTTCGACGCGCACAGCAGACCTAAACTGGAAAGATTGCTATATAATTGGCATAAAGTGAGACCGGTGAGGACTGGGAAGCGTTACCGGATAAACCGCAGACTTACAAGCAGCATTCAATTGTCCGGCGACACTCAAATTTTCCGACTTCCGTATTTCGTCCAGACAGAACACACCAGGAAACACACGTCATGCGACCACTGCACTGCTTGGTACTTACAAGCTGTAGAGGTGGCTCGGTTGCGTCAATGTGTTCCCAACCAAAATTAAACGATATTTAGTAGGCCGTACTGCACTTAGGGATAGAGGTACGTCACAAAAAGTGTGTGTTATGTGTATGTTTGTGTGTGTGTGGGGGGGGGGGGGGAGGGCAGCGCAAATCTGATCTTGTCTTGAGAACCCCCATGCAATATGTCCTTGGAGATTGGAAATTTTCTCGCCTTGGCGAACCTTTCCATTAATTGTAAGCTTTTGCGAAACAAAGTATAAGCACAGGCAAAAAGGTGAGGGGGCGTGGCAGCCGCCACGCCCATCTCCCTCCTGTTCCTATAATTACAGCAACTGGTTGAAGCAAAATGTGTGTCGAAAATGTACCATGCGACATTAAATTCAGGAAACTTAGTATACTGATGGAGAAACAACCAGCATGGATGGTTTTGCAGCACGCATGACAAGCATTTTCCATTTTGGAGCACGCATTTTGCAGCAAGCATAGCTTGAACACTATCCAACCAGCAGAAAACACTCTGGGTTGAAGCGTATTAAGTACCTACCACTAGGTATACCTACAGATATATATTGATCGAGAATGTTTATTAATAATGTGGGTGCAATTGAAACTGCATGAATGAATGAGAACCACACAATTTATTTTGGGATTGTGCATTGCAACGTTTTGTTCATGTCATATACTTACGCGTTATACAAATTAGCGTAATGTAAACATAAGGGCAAGGGCAAGTTCAGATCACAAAAGGTCAATATGAAAGTTTTTTTCTGGAAAGTCATGCAAAATATTTTCTTTGTCATTTTACACAACAAATTAAAAAATAATAAGAATAGTAATTTGATCATCCAAACTCATCATAGCGAGGTAGATTAATAAAAATAATAATCAATAGTTTAATAGCAATAATGATAAATAATTTGTCAGTATAATGATTTGACCATCCAAAATCATTTTAGTGAGGTTTTAGTTTAGTGAGGTAATCTTGTTCAGGTCAAGGCCAATTCATATATGAGGTCAAATTTCATAACTGATTAATTTTAATAAAAAGACAAGCTTTTACACCAGTTTCGTCTGAGAAGAACGATGATTTAATTTTAATTTTGTATCTGTTTTTTTTTTTTAACTCCTAAAAGGCATTTTTAAAATGACACCCCGGGTCAAGCGCGGGTTTACACCGACTAGACTTGTCAAAAACTTTTCTCGAAAATTTACCCACCGTTGATTATCTAATTGATGTATCCGATCCATTTCGTAATTAAATTCCGAGTTAACTGACAGTCGGTTAAAAATACATTTAGCACATGATTTAATGAAAGAGAGATATCGGCGCGGGATAATATAATTTGATGGACGAGTACCTGATAAATATGTATTGCTGGACAAGCCGAAGGCGAATTCAATTTAACATATTTCAGTTGCGAGTTAATTAAATATCGTATCATGCAACTGTTCGAGACTACGACAAATATGGTAACATCCAATAACAAGTGTTAGTACACTGCCGAATACTGTTTTCCCATTTACTACATGCTTAACTTGAGCCGTACATTAACAAGAATGTTTATGGATACCCGGAATCTTCAATGTATAGCTGGGCTTCAGATATATCGTCTTGCTTTAAAATCCGAAAAATGTGTACTTGTCTTCTAAACAGCCAGTCTCCGGTCATGTACTAAATTGCTTTATGCACTCGTGACACTAAATATTTAGTTTATAGGCTCGCCTTCGGCTCGTTCATAAACATAATTGGTAATGTCACTCGTGCATAAAACTATATTAGTAGATCCTGTGGAGTCCATTATCCCTTTTGGTGTGCTTTTTCGTTGACTTCAGCATTATAACCCATATACACTTTATATTAAACCACAACCCGGAAAAAAATCAGTTAAGCGTCGAGCCGAAGGCGAGATGTGTAAGTGCTATCATTGCGAGTGGTTTGATGTTTTTTTTCTGTGGCGCAATTTCACGTTTTTTTAGATCAACAAGGGGTTTGACAGACTGTCAAACCCTCTTACGGTTTATAATATATATTAAACCACGAGCAGGAATACAAATCAGTTAAACGTCGAGCCGAGGGCGTAAACGTCGAGCCGAGGGCGAGACGTTAAGTGATTGTTATTACCTACTGCGATTTTATTTTTTTAATTGTTTTATCCCGTGGCGCAATTACAATGGCTTTTCCGACCCACAAGGGATTTAACAGATTGTTAAACACCCCCTACGATTTAACAACTCAGTTATTCAACGCGTGGATAAGTTTTTGTGCCTGCACGTGAGTCAATGTATAACACCTACTTTCGCCATGGGATAAATGCATTGATTGGTAAAATAATACAACACGCGCTGAATAGAAAACTGTCTCTCAGTTGCATGGAAACTAGTCTACACCTCTCTTCAACACTCAAATACGAAATTGTGTTAATATTTAAGACGCAACTTTTCAGCGTCCGACAGTGACGTTGCCTCAAAGGATTAATTAATTAATTACAATGTGACCAAACGACTTAAGCCGAAGTTACAACAAACCAGGTCATTCATGTGGCAGTCGAACGGAAACATATTATCAGGGGCTGCAGTTTGTAAGATAATATCACCCGGCTTGGTACAGACAGATTCCCAATGTCAAATAAAACTGTCAAATCTGTAACAGCCAATACCCACGGTCTAAATTGGTACAGCATCAGTGCCTCGACAAACAATTGTGGAATCACCGTCCATATTCGACATTTGTGCTGCCCAAATATCCAAAATATAGATGGCTTTTCGGGATAAGTTCGTATAATGGTTGTATTTAACTCGTAACATACATAGTTCATATCATCATGGAAAACATACTTTCCAAACAGAAACTAAACAAATAAAACAAACTGGCAAACAATACGTTCATGGAAGCTCAAACTGGCCCCTGTCGACGGCCTATTTAGTGACGGAGACTTGTTTTAGGGACATTGTCCAATGACTATGGCGTTGAAAAAAGTTGAAGCGTCCGAACGGCGCGCTTCAAATAGAGAAGAAAAAATACCAATCATGAGTTTTGAAAGAAAAACATATCTTCCTTTTTATTTGTAAGAGCATGTATTTTTGATCACGAAATAATTATATTAAATTCTGAAAATTAACTTACTTCATTTAAAAACCATAGAGGTTGTCTGATAAATTGTTGCTATAAAAATACAAAGGCTTCATCTCCAATCTGGTTTGACGGCGCTTTGGGAGCATACAGTGACGTCAGTGTATCGGGCGGTAATTAGTGAGCTGATATGGCAGGTGCCCAGGTGGGGATGGCGTCCCAACACGAGGCCAGCCGTCACGTCTGTAACGCGATAACGTCCGGCGACAGGCATCCGATGCTCCATTGATCCACTTATTGGTAACCTTTACGCAAAATAGGCTGACCTTTATCTGCACAAGCGATGACGGAAGATCGAAGATCGCATTGTCTCCGAAAATCGTGTTACGCCAGGTCAGGCTATAGAGTACAGCGTCTTCTCTTTTTTTACTTCAAAATCAAGCTAATATGGCGACTGAGCAGTGCATAATCAAAGTGGCCAGATGAAATGAATGACGCTGCGTCTGCGTCGATGTCGCTGAGGTGGCTCGCACGCCTGCAGCGGCGCGGGCCAGCGGCTGCAGCCTGCAGCTCTGGTCCGTCTGTCCGCGGCGGCCATCTTCCCGCGTTGATCGTATCCGGCTGCGGCTCCAGTAGCGGCGGAAGCTCGCGGCCGTAGTTCCCACCGCGAGCGGTTCCTCTGACCGGGCGCCGTAATTCCCTCGAGCCGAGGCAGCGCCGCCTGGCGGACACGGCGCGAACTACCGCTGGGCCGGCCGCGGGGGTGGGAGTCCCGGGCTCCTCCGGCCAGAGCAGCTCCTCCTCCTCAGGGGGCAGGGGGCGGAGCGAGCGGGGCAGTTATGGACGCCGTATAAGAGGACCGAGCGGCCAGGGTCCACATCAGTCGCAGGGCAGACGGACAGTGAGATCTGTGATCTGGACAGGACAGAGAAGCGAGCTATACAGAGCCATCGCAGGATTGTTCCCGAGCACCACCCCGTCGCACATTCACAATGTAAGTAGCGCTCTGTGCACTGTGCTGGCACTCGGCGATCGGTTACAGGCGCGAAACGAGTCCGGCATCATAGCGATACTATTCATGGCTTGGCATTGTGCTGCGATTGACTGACCAGACTTATCTACGTCATTAAGACGCAGACTACGCACATGGATACGCTTGCGACAAAAGGCAGGCACAACAATCAATGCATGCTTGCCACCAAAGTCCCCAAGTAATTGATCAGCCTACGTAATGACCGCTGTTCTCGAAACAAGCCAATGACGTGAGTCAGCAGTAAATACATACCGAACCATCACAAATGTAAGCAGAATTAGCCGGTCTATTACCTCAACTCGGCTTACATTGTAATCTAGCCAATAATAGTCACCGGACAAAACTGTGGCACCGAACGGGCGACCAGTGGCCAGGCCGGCGGCCCAGGCGTGGCGGGCTAATCGTGTCCTGCGCCGGGCGCTAATGAGTTGCCAATGTCTGCCGGCGGCGCGTCAGAGGTGTAACCTCGGTGACGGGGTGTCGCCCACCGCGCACCGATCCCCTTAAATTGGCCCGGCCCGGACACCCAGCGTCAGTCACTGAGGAAGCCAGCAGGGTTCACAGTTCACCTGACGGCTGCAGCAGAGAACGAGACACGTCATGGCAGCTTTTGGTGGCGGAAACACACGGTATGTGAAGTGTTCCCAGGACCCCATATCACAACCAAATATGGTGGATATTGCGATTCGACGATTCATTCATATTGGTGATTAAATTATCACCGTGTACTCAACTTTTTCAAATTTCCAATTAAATGTAGCACTATTGAAATATGAAAGATTAAATGACAATAATTGCCGAAGGCGTTTTGTTCTTTATGAAATCTGTACGCAGACGTTTGCGGTACAAAACAGTCGATGTTATCACCATACTATTGATTTGTGAGTTAAACCTAAGGTCATCTTACCTAAAAAGTAAGAAGACTGAAACATATTTTTTTTCACATTTGTTGCTGTTTGATAATTTTGTTTTTATTGAAATTGAAAACTGCTTTGAATGTGTTGTATCAATACGATCACATGTAGCAAGTGATCGCAATTATAAATATGAAATATGAAACCATAGCCGGAGTGCGACGTCTCGGTGCGACATCTCGGTCCAAGATACTATTCAAACGAGACACACTTAAAGTCATAACTTTACTTTATTAAAGCGCATCTTGCTCTAATATCCTGCTTAAAAGGCAAGGGCGTCATTTTTCGAAATGATTGGGAGGGCCCCAATGCTAACTTTACATATTTCTGTTATAATTCTGTATTTCTGATCTCACTATGGAACGGAGTAGGCCTCATGAATGTAAAATCATTGCAGAAGCCACAGCCCATCCAAAAAGCATGGAAATCGACACCGTTACTAACAGGAAACACGAACAATACTTCAATATAAATTTTCAAGCTAAAATGCCAAGACTCTATCACACTATCGGCGTCCGAATCAATCAAACGCGACTTCACGGTATGCCATTCCGATGAGCATAATCTGAAAGTTCGAGTCGTATCAGTGATCATCTCACACCTATCAAGCATACATTCTGGCGATGTCCCGGTGGTCGCGACTCCATCCGGCGCGCGGATCCGAGGCGAGATGCCTCTCTAATCGCTCCGATCGCAATCCGCCATCGTGTAGCGGTGCTAACGCTGATCGGGGCAGACCCGAGCCCCGACTCCCGGGCCGACACTGCCCTCCTCCCGACACGGACCGGGGCTGATGACATTACCGCGGGTCAGAGGACACGTCGAGAGCCGGAGAAACAGCGGCAGCTAGTCCAACACGGGTATTATTATACCGGCCGGACGGGACGGGACTCGACGGCCGATGCTCAGCTCGAGTGTGTACGGCCGCGCCACTTGTGACGGCCGGCACAGGTTCTGCTGAGGACCCCACGGTGCACTGGAGCGGACAGCGGACAGCGGAGGCTGAGCGGCGAGGCTCCTCCGATCTCCGTCCGAGCGGACCGGACGCCCGGGGAGCGCGCGCCGCGCCGGGGGCAGCACTGACCACCTCCTCCGCTGTGTTTCAGGAGCTGCAGCAGCGCACTGAGTGCCCCCCGGCGGCTACTGCTGCTGTTGGCCTTGCTCGCCATCACCGTCACACTGACAGCGGCTGCGCCCAGGAAGGTCGACTGCAGGTGCGTTCAGTCACGATAATCGAACTCCGTGGCCAAACCGTCATCTCACAAGAGAACACTACTGTCCACACCTTGTGGAGGCTTCACAGACCTTCGGTTGATTGCTGATAAGACAAACCACAAATATCTTGATTTTTTTTCAATATTGCAGCAGTCACTTAGCTCAACGTCGTTTCGCTGTGTGCGTGGACCCCATTTCAAACTCGGGCGACAAAACGACAACGTCAACATGTGCCCACACTGCTATCGTGCCGACACTGACGGCTGCGTGCTCGGCTCTGTCCTCAGGGTGATGGTGTTCCACCACAAATGTCGCGGCGTATCCGGTCGCAGCGGACGGCCGAACCTGCGAGGCCTCGGCCGCGCCAGGAACGCAGAGCTGGTCCGGCTGGTGGCCACCTATCTGTCAGACGCCAGGTAAGGTTCAGTCCGTCAACATCCGCTCCGCGTCCGCCGGAGCTGAAATCGCAGTTGCTGAGAGCAGGCAACTGCGGGCTGTCATGCTTAACGCGTGGCGACAAATATTGGGCTTGCCGGGGTGGAATAAATGGAGCCAATTTACATAAACGGTCTAGGATACAAGCATGTCATTCTTCCGATCAGCCACTCGTGCCTTACATGAGACGCTCTAGCCGGTCTGTTCCCGTGAATCTCCCGCTGACCGCTACACTCTCCTCCCTACAGTGAGGCGAGAAAGCTGAGGGCGCTGGATCACTACCTGTCGCCAAACAGTGCCGACCCCGTCTCCGACAAGCGGGCCGCCTCGCTCCTCCAACGGGTGAGTTCTGCTTCTCTGCTCAGGGGCCGGCCGACGCGCCGCTACATCGAAAACGGCGAGGTCCAAATGGCTAAACTGCCTAACAGCCCCCGCTGGACAGGCTACACTCGAGCAATGGAACGTGAAGTTCCTTTGTAGTGCACACTGCAGGAGACAATATATTTATTTCCTGCCAGTTGTTTTTTTTCACATTTTTTCTTCAAGTTTTCAACAGGCGAGCTGCAGTAGCAATATTTGATTTGTGAACGTAACAGCATTCCACAAAAACTAACCCAGTACAAAATGCTCGCCATTTTTGAAGTCATACTCACCAATCGATGGTCGTTTCAGCTGCTTCCGACCGAGAGCGACTACAGTGACGACTATGACGTCGACGTCTGAAGGCTGTCGGCGACTACGCTGCCTCCAAGCAGCCCGGTCTTCACCGCGAGCAGCGCAGAGTGAGTGCATCTGGACACGGTACGACCGGACGGCGCCGCCAGCGTCCGAGCAGAGGGTCTGGCTGGAGTCCTGGTCCGGTCAGGGGCGAGGGCCGGACGTCTGGTCTGGTGAGAAGGTCTGGCTGGAGGCCTGGTGTGGTCAGGGGCGGGGACTGGAGGCCAGGTCTGTCCGACCCTGTCCGACCTGGCCCGCCGAAGCCGCTCAGCTGGAACGCCAGGGTGCCAACCGTCCCGACTTTCCGCCGGCCTGGCCCAGCCCGGGGCGTCAGGGGCGTCAGGGGCGTCAGGGGCGTCAGGGCGTCAGGGGCGTCAGGGGCTTCACGGCGTCAGGGGCGTCAGGGCGTCAGGGGCGTCAGAGGCGTCAGGGCTGTACAGTAGACCCGCGGGCTGGTCGGTGTCTGAGCACGGCGTCCCGCCCGTCACGGGGGACACGTGTTGCTAGTCAAGAGGCTGACATGTGATAGAGTATCGCCGTGTTGAGACATGCGGCATGCTTTAGTGGATGCTGGTGATGGCTGCTAGCGCGGTGCCACGCATAAGACATCGCTACCGAGCGTTGTCACAAGTCCAGCGGGATATGCATGACAAGGGAGTAATATATTCGTATTTATCGCAGACACACGCTGCTTGTGAGCTTTGTTAGTCGTGATACTCATGGAACAAATATCTTTTTAGTTATGCGCACTGGTTGTGTCATTGCAGTTTATCTGCCTTTTACCTTTTTTCTATGATTTGTTATCACTTGACGAGGGCATTGGCTGGTCCATGCCCCGTCTTTTCGTTATGTCTGTAAACATTCCAGATATTGAGGTATTTGCGGCCGGACGTATTCAAGCGTCAGTCGTCGATGAGCTCGTGCAGCGCCCTGAACGTGTTACCCTTGTCTGCGTCTCCGCTGACATGTCTCGTGCCAGCCGCCACCGCCGGAAAGTCGCCCTACTAGTGCAGAAGGAGCGACTAGAGTGATCCGTGCCCTATGACGTATGCTGTTACCTGGCAAGTTTGTGCGCACGCATCATTGGTGTATTCCTGTACCTGTGTTTGTCTTACTGAATGCCGATTGTGTTTTGTTATGTATATGAATATTGAATACATGTGACAGGTAGCTGAAATGGCGTGCTTACACAGTGTGAACCAGTATTAATGGGCGGCGGAGGCTTTCTTTCTATCTGCAATCTGTTGATGATGTGATAATCAATTGAACTTTACAACCGCAACACGATAGGTGAGTTAAGTCCCCCGATAGTATACCACTGTACCGGTCCGTCAAACGCCAGAGCCATGAACGAGCAGGCAGTCACGGAACCTCCGTTAGCATACTGCAGTCCCCATGAGCAGTCGCAGTCGCAGTAAGTCATGACACGAGAAACAGATTCATTTTAGTATTGGTTAGTAGCAGAACATTAGGTTAGTAGATATAGTCAGGAATAAGAGAATGCTAGGGATCGGTGACTGATATACTTTTATGCACGAGTGGCATTAAAGATTCTGTTTATCAACGAGCCGAAGGCGAGTTGATAAACTGAATCT
>JARBER010065625.1:0-11847 GCA_030265075.1 Balanus glandula | reverse complement strand
ATATCGCAGAAGGAATATGTGGCAGAAGGAATATGTGGCAGCAGGAATATATGGCAGCAGGAATATATGGCAGCAGGAATATATAGCAGTAGGAATATATGGCAGCAGGAATATATGGCTGAAGGAATATATGGCAGCATAATTATATAGCAGAAGGAATATGTGGCAGCAGGAATATAAGGCAGCAGGAATATATGGCAGAAGGAATTTGTGGCAGCAGGAATATATGGCAGCAGGAATATATGGCAGAAGGAATATGTTGTAGCAGGAATATATGGCAGAAGGAATATGTGGCAGAAGGAATATATGGCAGCAGGAATATATGGCAGAAGGAATATGTGGCAGAAAGAATATATGGCAGCAGGTATATGTGACAGAGGCAATGTAGCAGAATTGATCGGTGACAGAAGGGATATGTGACATAGGGGCTATGAGACAGAAGAGATCTGGGACAGAAGGTACATGGATCAGAAGGGATATGCTGCAGAAGGGTTATGTGTCAGAACAGATATTTGGCAGAAGGAATATGTTGCAGAAGGAATATGCTGCAGAAGAAATGTGTTGCATAAGGAATATGTTGCAGACGGAATATGTTGCGCAAGGATTTTGTGGTAGAAGGGATATGTGGAGAAGGAATCTGTGGCAAAAGGGATATTTGGCAGCAGGCATATGTGTGAAAAGGGATGTGTTGTAGCGGGAATATGTGGCAAAACAGTCTGGGGAAGAATGGATCTGAGGAAGAATGGATTTGAGGCAGAATGGATATGTGGCAGAAAGGATCTGTGGAAGAAAGGATCTGAGGCAGAATGGATCTGTGACAGACGCGGAGCGCCGGCAGAGGGGTGTGCCGGATTCGCTCTCTCAGTCCGGCCGGCATCGGTGGTGGCAGGACCGAGCTCACGTCGTGCGGGGAATTCCTAATGGCAATCGATTGTGAGGCGTTCACTTAACTGAAACGACTCCTCTGAGGAATACTAAATAACGCCGACACTGCGTCTCTTCCTGGAGACGACCGGATCTCCCAGGCAGGCCCAGGTCTTCCAAAGGGATGATTTTTTTATTTGGCATTGATGATTTCAAAGTGTATAAGTGAAATCATTTTTAGTCGTTCTGTCTATGTTTATGTATTTGTCTGTCACTCTAGGTACAAACTACAAACCTATGTCAAAGCATATGTTTACTTATTGATCGAGTCCCATTTGTTATTGTTGGGACGCAGCTGCTCCCCATTTTAGACCACTAGGGGAAGATGCCTAATTAGCGATCCTCTTAGCTGGAGCAGCCGTAGCTCTGATTCTGTCAGTGCTAAAGCTAAGCGACGATAATAGTATGATAGGCACAACATTTTTATATGCAACAATGCATGCCACACTCTTATACATCCCATGCAACTTATCGTGATTTGCAATTTGGTGAACCCTTGCAAAAATCGCAAATAGGAACTCTTCTTATTTTGCGACTGGGTTCTGGTCGCAAATAGGTCTATGGACACCTCCATTGTTATTTCGCCAAACGAAACAATAACTAAGAGGATACATTTTTATGCGACGATGAGCATCACAACAAAAGAGCCAAGCACCCATGAGACTAGATTTAACGGGGATTCCAATATGTATCCACTTTTCGAGATCTTGTGACACTGTCATGGGAAAATCCATTGAACAGCAACTGATGCATACTGACACAACGCACGTTTTGTATCCCGGTGGCTAAAAGGGAACACATAAGTCGAACAGGTCGCTAATAGGAAATGTGAGGCCCGACACATTTCAGCTCCTTTAAAAAAACATCGAGATGCTGTTCCGTTTTCAAAGAACCGCAATTGAAATGTCCATTGAATGTACATTTTAGTCATGTGCCTTTCCATACCATTGCAACAGCAAATGGTAAGAATAGGCTGGCGATACACACGTTTGTCATAAGAAATCTGCTTGTTTTATATCGGCTTAACTGGAATGTTCCTCTAGAACCACATGAATCCAGTAACGGGCTTAATTTGTTCAAATATATAAGGGGAACATTTGTACAGGTTCTTTAAGTTCCTTTTTATGATCAGTTTCTCAAACAAAGGGGGTCGCAAATAGGGCGGGTCGCAAATAGGATACTTTCCCTTAGTCTCTGAAGTCAGTAATGCCCATGCAGGATGGCTGAGCGACCGGGGCCGATGGAGGCTTGTATAGACGGGCAGTGGCGTCAAGTTCGGGATCTTGTCTCTGAGGCGGGGTTTATAAGGGATTAAAGAGATTAACAGTCTCCGGCGCCAACCCGACATCCTGTCCGACACTCCTCACGGGACCTTTAGAGCCTAACTTTGCAATCAAAGCCAGACTCGAAGCTTTGGTTTGGAACTTCTTCGATTGAAGACAAGCTTACATTTGGCCATGCTAATTGGTTGCAATATATTGTCTGTGTTTTATAGTTGTTCACATTTGCAATTAAGTTCGCATCACTCACATAATAATTAATCATCAATCATACAATTATATTATTTTACTTATGTGCCCCCATGCAGCTTGGTAATGGTAAATACGAGAAACCGAAGAAAAATATTGATGCGTTTTATTGTTACAGAAAAATCCTCTCTACTAGTCAACTGGAGTTCTTCCGACAACTAGACCAAAAAATCGAGCAGGTATACACAGTCGCGCGCGAAACAATTGGTGGTCATCATTTCAGGAATGTCATTTATGCTCAAAAACAATTCAACATGCTGTCACCACTCAGTAATGAACTCTGTAGGCAAAGCTTCACAAGTGTAATTTGTTGGCCCAGCTGGCGTCTCTGACAAAGGTGGCAGACATGTCTGACGTGTGAATTACGTCTGTTTTTCCATCTGACCTCCGATGCACCCCGCCCTGTCTGACCTTCAAGATAGTAAGATTACGGTCAGAATAAGGCCTCCCCCGGCGGGGTTGTGCCCTGAACTCTGCGCAGGTTGCAACCTCCAACTCATCTTGTGTTTCCCCTTCCCTCCCCAGAGGAAGAGTCATGACGTAGCCTGCGCATGTTACGACCTCCAGCTGACCTCCCTCCTCTCCCGCAGGGTCGTGACCTGGACCCGGCGCAGGCGGAGGCGGAGACCCAAGCTCGGATGAACCAGCTGCTGCAGCACTGGGACGAGGTGGTGCACTCGCGGCCGGGCACCACGCGGCCGCGGCCCAGCTCGCTCGCCTCCAACTACTCCAGCTGCCTGCTGGCCAACGGCGCGGCGGCGCGCGGCGCGCCCCTGCCGGCCGCCCCCGAGGGCTCCGAGGATATCCGAGACGCGCCGCGCCTCGAGAGGAACGTGCGCAGCAGCCGGCGCTCGATGCGCAGCGCGCGCGCCGACTCGACCGAGGAGGCGGCGGCGCCCGCGGGGACGACCCCCGCCGCCGGCGACCGCCCCCCGCTGGACGACAACCAGCTGGTGACCAAACTGATCCAGCTCGGGGACGCGTACGTGCACGATCTGGACGCGGGGGACCCGGACAGTTTCGTGCGACTCGGCCGGCGCTCCAGCAACTATGAGGAGCCGGCCATCATGGAGGAGTCGGAGGCGGCGCACGCGCGGGCCGAGTACGGCAAGTCGAGTCTGGTGCTGCGGACAGTGCTGGACGACACGGTGCGCTAGCCGGCGGCGCTCGCGACGACGGTGTGACGATGTGACGTGACGCGGGACGATGTGCGCTGTTAGCATGCCGAGCGTGGTAAGGCCAGTGCAAGTGGTGAACTAGCCAGGATTGATGCGGAGTGGGGCGAGCAAAGTGACGAGCGAGCGGCTTACCGCGTTGTGCTGCGACCTGAAACATCACAGCGTGTCAGCGGGCGCCCCAGTGATCCCGGCCCGAACAGCGCCACCTATACGGGGCACCAGTGGTTATTACACGGCATTCAAGATGGCGGGGACGTCGCGTCGTTTCGATACGGTGGCTGAACGGTCGACCCAGCCGTGCATTCAAATCGATGCAGACCGAGACGTTCGGAGGCTGGCGACAATTCGGGAGTCCCCGCGCGGCTGCCACTCCGCGAGCTGCACTCACTGCCGTTCTTGCGTCCCCGTCGACCCCGGGTGGCCAGGGTGAATTATGGTTCTGCGGAGCGTCGTTATTTTGTGATGTAAACGACATTGTCCGAGGCCACGGCTGATGTTCATGTGTAGTGTGCGCTCCTGTCATGAACGTCCGGGGTGTGCCGTTGGCATCCGTCATACGCCATTGTGGCCTGCGGACATGACGGTTGAGTGGTGTGACATATTCCTGACCGTTCGCAGCGGCGATTAGTCGGAGCCGATTGCTGAGTGAATCACAGCAGCGATTATCAGTCGGGACTCGGAAGTCATTAAAATGTCGTTCAAATAAATCAGAGTTAAAACGGGTTCGTACAGCAGTAATTGGTGCGGTAACCCGTTTTACGGTGGGCATTCGGTTTGTCCATGTCGATGCTAAGCTTGAGTACTCCGCAGGTTGCTTCTCTTGATATCCTTCTGCATAGCTCTTACGCTACTGAACTCGGCTAGCGACAATACCTGAATTGGCCAGTGACAACCAGTGATTACTCCGATCACCATTTACAAATGGTCTGCTTTTCGTTGTGCCTGAATATGTTTGGAAGCTAATGCAGCTCCGATAATGCATTGCTACTAATCGCTTTCGGTAAAACAGTAAAAACGTTTTCCCAAATAAAGACAGTTTCGCCAGAAAGGTATTCATACTTATGTGCAATAAACAGTAAGAATGTTGTGAGGAGGTTTTTGACCCGGAATTTACGGCAACTGCATGTATGGCACGTTTTTTGCAGGCTCACAAGACACAAAGATACTAGGAATCCGATCGATGGATTCGCAACTCTGAAGTTATAACTAGCATGTTGTCCGCCATATACAATATTGCAATTCATACATCCGACGAAGGAAGGACACATCATACAGAAAACTGATGTAATATAGTAATGCAAATGAGTATCGATCAGTTTAAACGAAAGAATAGCATTAACCTGTTAACTTCAATATTTTACTTCAAGTATATCTGGAATCTTGCCATTCAGGCCAAAACTTTTTTGTATTGCGAGTTGCGATAAGCAAAGCTTTGGCACGAATAGCTTCACCCTTTTGCAGCGTATCTCCCGGTTGAGTTGCTTCTCAGTCAGTTTCTCCGCACCTCTCCCCTTCCAGGACAGCACAGTACGGATGTCCTCTGGCCGGTGCGTGTCTGCGAGGGTCACCGAGCATCGCTATTGCAGCGGTCGAACATGGTTGATCTCAGTATTTAGCGCTCAAATGTTGCATCGTAGGCTACAGGTGCATGGATCGCCATTGGTAAGTAATGCTTGGTCCCTAGCCATGTCTAGCGTCCTGAGGCCTCGGCTGGTTATTCTCCGTTTTTGGGGGAAGGGGAGGGAGAGGTTCCTTAACACATATTAGCCACCAATTTTCGTTTAAGAGGGAGAGGTCAATGCTCAGCGCCCATTTTGATACGCCCTGGTGGCCACCACCAACTCCCAGTCAGCATTTGGTTTAAGCTGAGCTTGGGCAGCCTGAACAGAGCTAAGGCTTACCACGCATCGGCAAAAACTGGGCCAGCCCGAGCACATGGGCAAGCCTGAGTGAGCTATCCCGTGCAGACAATCGGGCTTGCCACCTTTTGGGCAGGCACAGGCAATTAATGGGAATGCCAATTGGGTTATCCCGTGTAGGCACTCGGGCTTGCCAAACTTGGGCAGACCCAGGTAATTTTCTGGGTACACACGAGTGGACTATCTGAGCAGGTACACGGGCATGCCCGAGCGTGGGCTAGGTCCGTGTAGGCACTCGGGCTTGCCACTAATAGAGCACCTATGATTGGGCTTGCACAAGAGACCCAATCGGGTTAGGCTGTGGATCTGCTTGGCGGGTTGTGTCATATGCCAACCAGCACACACTTTTACCAAGTCCAGCCCAAGCAGTAAACTCGGGCTTGCCCAGATAAATCCCAATCGGGTCCTATGTAAAAACAATTGTTGATAGGGCTGTGTCTTGCTCGCGGAACCGCAGTCACCTTCACTTAATCGTCCAATAATAAGTGCAGTAGTGAAGTGTCGGATTGTCGCGACTCGCAACTCATGGATTGTCGGTCGTATAAAATATCACTAGTGACTTATTACCTAACTCTCTCCTTTAACATCAATGTAATGAACATTGCTAAATTCAGTGGAAATAGTTCAACCGTATATTTGTTCTGTTAGTAAGCGTTTGGACACACTCAACCATTATTCCTCATACTGTCACAGCCCTGCCGCTGCCCTAACTGAACATCATTTCCTTCTGCGAAAAAACATCACAGCTCAGTGTGCATGGCAACGCTTATATCTTCACCAGGCTATGAGCCCTTTCCCCCACATGACCACAGCCTTCCCGCTGCCGTGTCAGCCAGTATTGCCTGTCTGCAGCCAGCAAGTGTTGGTCCCGTAGCGTACTTAAAGCCTTGTCAGCCCAGTTGAGCGTTCCCTTCTCGGAGTTGGTTGTGCGTCCACCAGCCTAGCTGGACGACGGTGGTACGACGACCGAGACGTCCACTGCCGGTGCCACGAGCGGGAAGTGGCCGCGTGTCGCCTTGAAGGCAGGGAGGTTGGACACGAGCTCCGGGGCCGCGGTCTGGGGAGGTTCCGCGAGTCCGTTCGGCAGCTGGGGACGCATGTCCTCACACTGCGATGAGAGAACGTGAGCGGCCAGCTTACGGCGGTGCGGCGCCGAGTGGCAGATGTACGTTTCGAAGAACTTGACCAGATCATCGCGCTCCACAGTTTTTAACTCTTCCACCCCGGCAGCCTCGCGACCGAAGTTGTACTGGCTGTTGACGATCTCTGCCCAGTGTCTGCCAAACTCTTCGGCCAGGTTCTTCGGCTTCTCCAGTTTCCGCGTCTTGAGCGCCTCCTTGATGCTGACGAACTCCTCGGAGCCCATGGTGTGCAGATGACCCTGCATGGAGTGCAGAAACGCCTCGATCCTGCTGTCCACGTAATCGGGCGGCATGTGAGACTGAACGATGACGCGCAGGCCCTGTGTTGACGAGAGGCGGAACACCTGGCAGTTGACGATGTACCCCAGCTGCTCCTTGGTGCGTAGCCGGTCGAAGCACGGCTGTTTCAGCGCCTGCACCAGCAGCTCCAGAAGCACGTCGTCTCGCATACTCTGCAAGCCGCACTGGTAGTAGACACCGATGCTGGAGCACTTGTGCACTTTGTTGTTCTTGGCCACCACGAAGTGCTTGCCATCATCGAGCATCATTTCGCGACCGATGGTCTGTAGCGCAGCCGGAGTGGGACGCACGCTGAACCCGTCATGCAGTCGCGACTCTATCAGCTGCACAAGCTCCAACGCGCGACTGCGCGTCAGGTTGCCCTCCAGTAGGCACTCGATGTGAAGCCTGCTGAGGAGAGTCGGCAAGAGGCGCTCCACGGCCTCCGCAGTCAACTCGTCAGCCGCCTCCAGAAAGTCCTCCCATCCCCAGTGTTTCTCGAGAAGCACCGCTCGCAGCTCGGCGATGACCAAGCGACTCGGCTGCTCGGCGGCCGAATTGCGCAAAGACCGCAGATACGCTTCCTTCAGGACGCTGAAACGTTCACGGTCGACACGCAGGTTGATCATCGAGTCCATGATTTCGCGTAGCAGCACGTGTAGCTTTTCGCTGAAGCCGGATACCGTTACCACCACACCGGTCTTGCTGCTGTACACGCCGTAATTCAGCTTGGCCACGCTGGCAGAGTACGCATATTCGTTAAGAGCGTCCTTCAAGAGTACCGTGAACATGTGGGTCACGTTGACCATGCGCGGGTCGGAATATGTCAATAGGCTGCGCAGCTCTACCCTGACGATGGATTTGGGCAGCTTGAACACATCATCCTGCTTGAACCAGACGCGGCAGAGAGGCGTGTTCACGAGCATTGCTGGCGCACACAGAGCCTCCACGTCCCGCTTCACCAGCTCAAAGTCTTCCGAGATGAACTCATTTGGGTCTGGCAGCCGAAGCACCGGGTGAGGCTTGATGCTACGCCAGCGCGCGAGCGTGTCTTTTGAGATCTTCTGAAGATTGTAGCGCATGCCGTACCAGCGATCGGTGGCGTCACACTCTGGTTCGTACATTTTCCCGACGAGAGTCATGCGGACGTTGTCGGGGTTCATGAGACCCAGCAAGGTCTCGATGACTTCAGGATCGTACTTGTCGAGGACATACTCAGCAGAGAGTACCTCTTCCATCGGGTAATAGTAGAGCTGGTTCGCCAGCTTGGTGGCGTAGCTGATTGGCTTCTCCTTGTCCTTGAAACGGAACGACAACTCGCGCAGACGTCGGCACTCGTCGAACCTCCACTGCTGCGGACCGGTCTGTCGCAGCAGCGCCAGGTACTGGAACACGTGGTCGGTCACGTCGGACACATGCCGTTCGCCCTCCTCAGTGAGGTCGACGTTCACGTACATGAACTGGAACCCCCGCGCCGGCCGTCGGGAGCCAGCGACCAGTGAGATGGCCCAACCGCGCCGCTTCAGTTCTGCGTACAGGCTGCCCGGACCCTCGTGACCCACCATGTGGCTGATGTAGTGATCTGGATCAGTACGATACCACTGACGTAGGTCGGGCACGGGGAATTCCAGCTTCAGAACGCGCAGCTCCTTGACGGGCGCGACTCTGACGGAGGTGCCGATCTGTTCGGGGCCGCACGGGTGCTCAGGCCAGCTGGTCGCCTCCACCGACTTATCCTCCACGGCGGAGAACAGGTCCACAGCCATCGCCTCCAGCTCATCCAGCGACTCCTGGCCGACGATCACGAGGGTCATGATGTTGGCAGAGTACCACTGCCGGTGAAACTGGAGCAGCCGCTCGCGCACGTCCGGCCTGCCGAGCGTCTCGCGGGTGCCCGTGCTGAACTTTGCGTACGGGTGTCCGGCGCGCGAGGAGATCCTATCCAACTGCCGCAGTCGCCGCTGATCTTGAGCGACGTTCTTCTCATGTTCCGAGTGAACAGCGTTGATTTCACGTTCGACACTACTTTCGGCGAAGAGAGGCGAAATGAAAAACTGAGCGAAGCGATCCAGTGCCCCTCTTAAATGTTCCGGGGCGACGTCGAAGAAGAAATACGTCTTATCGGTGGACTTGCACGCGTTGCGAGAGCCACCATGGTCACTGACAAACTTGTTGTACTCGGCTTCTCCCGGATACTTCTCGGTGCCCATGAAGAGTACGTGCTCGCAGAAGTGCGCCAGCCCCGGCAGATCCTCAGGGTCAGAAAGGTGGCCCACCTGGACGGCTAGGGCGGCCGCCGCCTTGTCCGTCTGCTGATCGCTGACGAGCAGCACGCGCAGGTTGTTGTCCAGCAGGAGACCGCGGTGCAGACGCCGGTCCTCAGCCGACTGCTGGATCGTGTCCCAGCGCTGCTTCACCGCCGAGTCCATGGCTGGTGTTGCCTGTTGAGCTTGGTTGCGCTGGGACTGGCTGGAGAGTAGCTAGCAAAGAGTTTGCCTGCTAGTCATTTTCTAAGGGTTCTGCAACAGTCACAACAATTATCAAAATCACATTTTGCTTAAAAAAAGCATACTATTGACTAGCTTCTAAAAGCTGTAGGGATGAGAGAAGCAACAATGTTTAATTGAACTATTTTAGGCAGCTGAGAAGTCAGAAATCTGCGTATTAAATTTAATAACATATCATGCACTTTTGGAAGACAATTCATCTTGAAATTTCAGTGTTGTTGTGACCTCTGACAGGTCTCCAATAGCACATATGTAACCCACGATTCATATAGTACTAGTACTAAAATAGGTTTTTGTATCGGTTCTACACTCAGGCATGTGATTTATCATATCCTTGCAAGATGCAGATGAAACAATAGAAAAACAATAGACAAAGTTTCAGGATGCTAGTTAGCAGTAACACAAGGAATGTTTGATAACTACTGACAGAAAATGCACTCCTGTTTCACACAGCAACGCATGCCACAGCAATTGTATATACTCAAATTATAGTAATGTTGCTTGCATTTTCCAAGAACTTATTAGTATACATTATTTATGAATAATAATTGAAAAACAATGTATAATTCATCCTTGTTCAGCTTTACACTCTGAGCATCTGTCTAGTTTTATACTCCAGCTTATACACGATCAATCTAGCTTAATGGTGGAGATTCAAAGTAACCTATTTATAATTCAAAATATGTTTGGTATCGTTTTCAAAGAATAGGCATTCTCACTTCTCAATCTCAATAATTATGACCATTGGGGTAGGTATGGATACATTACATGATTGGATCAGTGACTCTGAAGGTGTGATCAGTCAGTCTAAGGACTTCATGTTTGGCTTCAGGCCTACGTCAGCCTGGGGGGCCCTTGAATGGTTTGGTTTGTCGTCCAGAGGTAGGGCCCTTCGTCAGCATGACTCATGAAGGGGCCCTCAGTTGGCTAGGAGGGATCCTCAGTGAGTCGGTTGCCTTCTTAAAAAGAACATCAGTCAGCTTGGGGGTCAGCAGTCGACCCGAGAGGTCCTAAGTCAAGTTAAGATGACCCTTGATCAGCTTGAAAAATTGCTCTATGGTCTGAGTTTGATTTAAGGGTTTCAGTCATTTCAAGAGGTCCTCTGTCGGCCTGAACATCTGTCACTGGCCGGAGGGGCGCCGTCACAGCCTATAAGGGCATTGTCACAAACTGGAGGATGTTGTTGGTAACGAGAAGGGCACCATTTACAGCAGGGGGTGCAAGGCAAAACTTAGTGGTAGGGTAGGATGCTGGAACACCAGACAGTCCTATCTCCAAACCTTTCAGGCTATCAGAATGTAACCAATGTGTCAGTATCATCTGCATTCTGATAACAAGAAATGCGTGTCCGGACAAATCTCCGCCCAGCATTTATTCGTCTCGCTTTTCTTCGTACGCAAATCTTCGTCAAGCGTTTCTTCGTGTCGTATTTTTTTTTTGTATCCGCATTTCTTCATCTCGCATTTCTTCGTAACCGTATTTCTTGGTCTACGCAATTATTCGCATCGCAAAAATTCGTCTACGCAATTCTTCGCCCGCAAAACTTCGTCCCGGCAAATGTTCGTCCGCTACTAGTCGTCCACAAATCTTTGTCCGCAAATATTCGTGTTGTGTAGGTATAATGTAGGTGTATGCAATTTTTATAAAATAAATAATTAACAGGCTTTTGTTCTTAGTTCTTAGATATCAAGTTTTGTGACATTTTTGGCGGTATGAAACATAATGTATTGTGGATTTAAGGTAAAAAAACGTTCCTTAAGTTTCAGAAAAAAAAATCAACGTCAGCTTTCCCCATTACCGTGAAAGTCGGTAACGATCGACGGTGATTAAATTAATGATTCAAGAATCATCCTTTTACAAAGAATCACTGGCGAGTCGATTCCTTTTACGCAAACATCAATTTGAATCAAACATCGAATCATTGGGTTTTGCGGAATCACTAAACAAATAGGTTCAAACATAGGTAAGCCAAGCTGTCATTAATTTGGTAAGCTATTGGTATTATAACCAGCACTCATATGGTAGAATAATGACTGGGTGTGAGAGACAAAACCACGAACCAGGTAGTTCCAGCTTCTCTAAATTCCAAAAATCATAACTAATACATATTGCAATAATTAATATAATATAGCACGGGAATCAGAATCAGAATCCGAGTTGAAACATTGCGCTGAGCCGTGAATCACTGGCAGACATGGGCCAGGATCCAAGCCTGGATCCAAGATCTGCAGGATCCAGAACCCGGAATCTTGTTGGATCTTGGATCCTATCCACAAAGTTTGTCAGTGGATCCCAGGGCACTATATTACAGGGTACTCCAAAGTTTTGGCAAAAGTCTTCAGAACTGGGAAAATATCACTAGATATCTG
>JARBER010065513.1:0-18776 GCA_030265075.1 Balanus glandula | reverse complement strand
TAATGTATTTCAATGCCTGCTAATTACACAGCAGGTACATAAATCTGAATGGTTCTCTTGCACTTGTTTTGAAGTACTTAGAATATACCTGTTGGGAAACGGCGCCAGATAAGTAGGTTGTGAATAATAATAAATATGGCAATCAAAAGTAGAAATATTAGTAATATTTTACGTCAGGTCAGTGTTAAGGTTACCACAGATCACAACAAATGTTGAATTTGGTTAATATTTTAATTTCCCTAATAGCAAAGTCATGATTATCGGTCGAAAACGTAGTTCCTCCCCGCACCTCCTATAGACCCCTTGTGGCACCGTCCTTGTCCTGAACCAACGTGTATATTGTGCATACGTGAATAAACCTTTTGTTAATTGAAATCGGCATCGGTTCAACTGAACGTTACATAAGGCAATTAGCATCGTCAATCTCGCTCGAATTTAAAGAGCTGTGCTTAGGGGAGAGTGGGTTAATTACACCCACTGACTTACTGCGCCCACCACGATTCCTTGTAATGTATGGCATGCATCAACTAATACCACTTTGATTCGTAATTATCACTACCAAACTAGTATTTTCAACTTCAGCTTAAAGCTTTGGTTACGGCAGCTTTTTTATGCTCCCTGGCTTTGTCTTTATTTCTGACGTGTTTCTTATTTTAAAGATATGATGTAGCGGACAATATCCAAGCTTACATGGAATCTGTCATGAAGGGAGGATTCTTACTGGGAAAAATACATATTTATCTGTTAATTTTAGGAGCCATTGTCCCGTTATTCCCCATAGCTCGAGGCTATTGCTATCTTTGTGAAGTGTCGTAAAGCTAAATGCACCCCCACCCATTTACCCGTGCATTATTGTTTGTCTTTCAAAATTATTGAAGTTGTAACATTATTTACGAATAAAATAATTGTATGGATATTTGGAACAATACATAATCAAGACGTCATATTTTAGTTAAAAACGATATTGACAGTTGAACGTATCGTCGTCGTATTTGTATCACGATAGAAGGTGCCCAGGTGAGGGGTGACGTATTTGACTTTTAAATGCATGGCTTAATGGCGCAATTAACAATTATCAACGCTTGTCATCAAATGCGCCCTTAAAAGTGTTTTTGTAAATTGGCTCTCAGAATCAGAATAAGGCGCTGTAATACATTCTGAAGCGCTAAAATGATACAAAATGTATAATATTTCTTCTGATTATCACATCAGTTCAATATTCCCAAAAACGACTGTACAGGGACGGCAAAAGATTACGAGGGCGCAAAACACCCACTCACTCCATGCCTACACTTCGACATATTGCATGCAATCAGGAGGGCATCTGTTCCGACTGATGACGCTTCCTAAGTCCAATAAATTTTGCCTATATCTAATCAACGTTTTCAGCTACATTTCCTAAACTCTGAATCAGTGATTCTTTAGGTTTTCCGATGCATACCGATAAAGATACCGAGTTAACACTGGTCACTATGGTGACCATTGTTAACACGTTACTTTCCAGTGCCCTTATCGCGGAAATATGCGACGCCGGTTTGAGAAGCACTATGTTAAACAGGCATCGTTGACTGTCGCTTTAAATTAAATATGCCGGTTGAGCTGAACCGATACCGATTTGTATAAATAAAAGGTGTATGCTAAGTCTAGGTAGCAGGTATTAATTACTATATGTCTAAGGCAGACAACATTGCTGTACCTATTTCTGTTAGAATGTCTTAATGAAGCTGCAGAAAACTGAGATCATGCAGCAGTTTATTTAATGCTGTCAATATTGCTTAATCTCGTTTGTATCTTGTTACACATAATACTAGGCCAAACCGAACACGAGTCAGTAATTTGGCTAAATGATCTACATTTTCTCTCGCGACCCGCATATAGAATGCCATCCCCACCGTTCGCACGCCTCGCCTGCCGATCGAGCACGTGTGTCTCGGACTCCTCCCCATACCATCACCCTCTCGCTGGCCTTGACTCATGAGAGTCGGTGGTGACTCACCGGCGAGATAGCGGTCGCCGGCCGACGCGGCACGTTTAGTTCCTCCGTCGGCCGCTGCACCACGGCGGCGCTGCGGTCGGGGTGGGGCGGGGCGCGCTGTGTTGAGCAGGGCGCAGTGCGTCAGCCAGCTGCAGGCGGCGAGAGCGGGAGGATTGTCGGTCAGTGCCAGTGCAGTAAACAAGAGGCGAGCAAGATGGCTGACGACGAGTTTAAGGAGTAAGTTGATTTTTAGACTTCGGGTGTTGTCATGTTACATGGTGGAAACTGATTCTAGTATGTTGATTTAATTACTTTTGTGGTTAAATTGCAGACGTCTTGTTTTGATTATGATGTTAGCTGACTCTGCCTCATGCTGAACTTCTGAATTGTCAGCTTTTAAATGTTTATTTTCGTTATATTGCTACTGTTGGTCTAATATTTCTGATAATTTGCTGAGTGTCGGTTGTGTCACATTGCACCTTATCCTGTGCATTGTGCGATAATGGACTTAATCCTTGTTCGTACAATACGTTTAAGTGAATTCGACCTTAATTATAGATATTGATACATAACATTTGATACACCTTTTAAAAAAAATGTTTTTTTTTGCTCCTTTATGGCAAACGTGGCATCTATAGCCATACAGTACATTGGTATACTTCGTTCACTACATCGACCTGATAAGAACCTGTTTCAAACGTCGTGCCGGTCACCGAACAAAACAGACGTGTAGGGAGCCGCACCGGTGCGCGCGCTCAATTGTGTGGAATGTCTGTAATCAGTAAACTCCACGCGTGTGAACTGGCTAGCCAGCAGATTGACTGGAATATTACGCAATAACTCGTGATTTAAACAACATCGGTAGTGCGATGACTTTCGTCTGGTGACCAGCGCGACGCATACAACAGGTTTTTATCAGGTCGATGTGTTAAAACTGATTGATATCGGCCATAGGTGCGAACCATGGATGCAACGTTTGCCATAAAGATGCTACACCAAAAATACAAACATATTATGCATCAATATTTATAGTTCAGATCAAGTTCGCTTAAACGTATTGTACGATCAATAATTAGGTCCCGTATTACACTGGATACGGTGTAACACAGTAATCAATCCACTACCAATACTCAACAGTGTATATAGGGAATGTTAGACAAGCCATTGGATTATAACGAAAATCCAAATTCATTTTCCGGCAACTCGGAAGTCTAACATAGAGAAAGCTAGCAAATAAACATCCTTCGGAACAAGGCGACTGCAATTTAACCAAACAAGTAAAGACATTAACGTTCTAGATCAGTTCTCAGAAGTAGTAGACAGTAGTAGTGATAGGCCATCTAAATCATATCGGTAGATGTATCTTATACGCGTTTTGTTTAAAGACACTTTTCGACTTATCCGCTATAACTGATTTTTGCAGCTGTTTTCAATGCCAGGTAATCATTCCGTTTCCGCTTAGTCACAACCATGCATTACACCTCCATTAGCATCGTGCTGAACACCTCGCACAGCTGTTTGTACCCTGTTCCTGTCCTCTGCACGAACATTAGGTACCTTTGTCACTACCTTTGTCTGTGGTGACTCACATCACGATCCAATTTAATTCATCCACGAATGAAGTCTTATCTGAGTTCTGAACCATGTCGGCATTGTCTGCTTCTGCCCAGAGGACGCTCAGAGGTCGCTCCGACTGCTGGAGCGAAAAATGACGCGGAACAAGGATGGTAATTTATGTCGACACGCTCAAACTGGCGCCAGATCGCTAAAATTATCGCTGACGTCATTCCCACACAGCGATCGGGATGACGTATGTTGGTATAGGTCGTGACTTCTGCATCGGCTGCAGGTGTTGACTGCCCGGTGTTCTGGCGATCAGGGGGGGGGGGGGGTGGACAGTTGGTGACTGTTCCGACACTATCCGGTTATATCCAGCTCTTGTAGCAGAATAACCGGCTACAAACTGGATTAGCACAACACTACTTTGCTGCAGCTCTGCTGTCTTTTGATATCGGAAGAGACTGATAGTCGCTGGACGCCTGGGACCGGCAGGACGGGTCTATATTTGTCTCCATCCTTCTCTGGCATGTCCAGTCCAGTCCAGTCGGCATGTCCGGTGTCCGGGTGGGCCTGCCGACAGTCGCGTTCAGCCCACTCCAGCTCTGTATCGACCCGGCCGCCGACTCTCAGCCGTCTCGTGCTGCTCGCGACGCTGCCGGTGGCGTGACTCGCCACCGGAAACTCGTGCTGCTTCGTGCGGAAAGTCACAATGATCGCGTGGATGGTGAGCGATATCCTGGCCAGATCGCTCGGTACATGCGGTGTCTTTTATGCAGCCAACTCCGGTCAACTTGGATCTTTTTAGAAACTGCAATGCCCGGCCTTTTGCCATGCACCTGACACCTCGGTTATCGCTCTCATTTTATCCTATCATTGTATTGCCATTTATATCATCGAAAACCGTAACGCAAAAACTGTATCATATCCACATTGACACAGTTATGTACTGATCACATCGGAGCATATTCGGCATTATCTTTATCCTTCTTGCATGACATACACGTTGGTTACAACGGTCTGCACCTTCTCCCCAACTATCCCGACTATCCCACCGTACTTTTCCTCCGCACTCTGACGTCACCCTCGCTGTTTTGCCCCCAGCACCCGGGACATGGCCTACAACGCCGAGGACGGCGTGCTGAAGATCTACCTGAAGGGCCGCCCGGTGAACCTGTACGCGCCCTCGGACGTCATGGAGGAGTACGACCTGAACGCCGTGCTGCCGGCGCCCGAACAGCAGCTCAGCATGCAGTGGGCGTATCCTTTGGTGCCGAAACCCGGGACGAGGTGGCAGGCTGGTCGTGATGCGTCGTATATCTGGAATGCCAGGAGCTTAGTGCACACAATGTCGTGCCCATGTGTGATTCTGGTATGTAAACAGACTGTCTGGCTTGCATTGCCTGAAGTTACGGCTATTAACGTATTAGTTTGGTTCACATTGTTCTGGCTGACAATCACGAAAAGAATGCAAGCGCACTCGGGCACAATAGATAAGTATTAAAAACCATAGCTCACAAAAGACTACGGGGTTAATTGACCGAGCACGATTGTCATAACATTCGACAGGGTTCCTTAACTAGCATCCATTCTCTCTTTTTAAACGACACATCGTAGCCGGAAATTCCATGTCTGTCATGACCTCATACCTGTTCCGTGTGATCCCTATCTATACTAACATCTGCCACGTCACAAGCGTCAATGACGTCACCGTCAGCTGAGCGGGCGTCACTGCGTCACGCTGTGTCGCCTGGGCCATGACGCGTCACGCAGCCCCGTGGCGCCCCCTCCCCTCCCCTCAGCGTCTGCTGCGTGAGCCCGTCACAGGATATGCCCGCTTCCTTTCTCACGGTCGACTGGATTTTCTCACGGTCGGCTGCGCTCTCTCAGACCGCTCCGAACGGCTGTTGGCGGGCGGCGGTCCGGAAGACGCCTTGCGTGGTGTCGGCTGACCTTGAGATGGGTACCGACGAGCAGACAGCGTCGAAGTTATGGCCGACCTTGAGTGGGCTGCATGCGGGTTAGCCGGTGGCGATTGAGTTCGTTTGTTTGTGATATGGCTGCAGTTGAGACTTGAGTCACAGTCATGATCACGGTGGTGCGCTGAGCGTTCCTTTTTTAGATAGCTGTTGTCACACGTTATCGAAGTTATAGGGCTATTCCCACCTTTAAATTATATTTGAGTTGATATGGTCATATGTATGACCAGACCTTGCAATTAAGTATGACATCAGTTAAAACAACCACAATGGTCACAATGGTCAATACAGATATTGGAGTTAAACTTTGACATCTGCAAATAACAAGGCCCATGTGTATTGGTATAGGGCTTTAAAGCCGGTGACGTCATGAACTATTTCGTATGAATTGCAGTATAGGTACCTTCCTCGCGAATATTCGTTGGTTGTTTTGTCGGCCGTATCTTTTATGTTTTGTCGGCATCACTCATATTTCTCTGTTGTCTTCATATGACGTCACTAACCCAAGTTTCCGCTCAAAACTAAAAGTTGATATCTTCTAAAATACACAATTTAGCAGGAAAAAAGTTCACATATATGTTCAGCTGACCTCGCCTGAATAGCATGTTTGGTTCCGGCTTATTAAAGAGCCGGAACTCAATCACCGGAAATTATTTCCTTGACCAGCTTCGCATCAGTTACGGCTACCGCGGTAAAGACTGTCGCAACAACCTGTACCTGCTGCCGACGGGCGAGATGGTCTACTTCGTGGCCGGGGTGGTGGTGCTCTACAACGTGGACGACCAGATGCAGCGCCACTACACCGGCCACACGGACGACGTCAAGTGGTAAGACGGGGATCAGACGTATACAGACGACGTCAAATGATGGGCAACGAGACAGGGACAATATCGAAAGGTAGACCGACATGGATCAGACCCATAAATAGACGTCAAATGGCGGCGAGGAGACATAGACGATGTCAAAATTAAAATGATAGGTCAGCTAGATCCTGGCTAGGTAAGAGGCACCGTAATCAAACTGAAATGTAAGCAGATGTGTTGGTTAATGTTTAGTTTAACGTTTACATCATTTTTTGATAAACTATGATTTTATAATCGAACCATTGTTATCCATATTTATGTGAAATACATGTCCAACAGTTCTACTGCGTCAGCATTTTATGCTTTATAAATTTCATCAGCAGTGATAGTGCTGCTTTTAGACCTAAGCTTGAGGCCGATTGAGCTTGTGGGCGATTACCGATCAATATATCGATTATCAGGATCGATGGATCGGTAATAACATGTTTTTGTCATTGCTGTCGTGTCCACCCATCGACTGAACTGGTAAGTGGTGAGTCTACTTAAAGATCGACGAGAACGGATCGAAGACACCTGGATCCGCGCTCATGTTATTGATTAGACCGAGCCCTATAATACCATTAGCGCCGTGAATGCTTAACCACAATATGCCGTGAGTGGGATGCTCGCTGCTCGGTCGCCGCATTTAGGGAACTATGAATGACGTTTGGTTTGTAAAAGCTCATTATCGAAATAACTCAGTCGGGAGAGTGCTAGACTAAAGATTGGATATGTTGGCTGTCTCCCGGGTTTTCAAAGTCGGGCAATCGAATCTGGCGCACCGATAGACAATACGCTGTACTAATGGCATTAGTGTGCCTGGTTGCGATCACGGCTCTGTAAAAAATTTGACCCAGCAGTTTATCAACGTAGCTAATCAAGTCACGCCTGGTGAAAAGATCTCCGCTATCCTGGACCATCCCGCTGCCTGACATTTGCCATGTCCATTGTCAATTGTCCGATGACACCTCGCCCTGCGGTGTTGTCCAACCATGTCTAACCGTTTCAGCCTGGCGATCCACCCCAACCGGACCACCATCGCCACGGGACAGTGTGCCGGCACCAAGTCGGACGCCCAGGTCAGTACCAGGCCGGACGCCCAGGTCAGTACCAGGCCGGACGGCCAGGTCAGGGGCAGCTGAGCGGGTCGGACGCCCAGGTCAGTACCAGGGCGGACGTCCAGGTCAGGGGCAGCTGAGCGGGTCGGACGCCCAGGTCAGTACCAGGGCGGACGGCCAGGTCAGGGGCAGGGGAGTAGGGTGGACGGCCAGGTCAGGGACAGTGGAGAGGGGCGGACGCCCAGGTCAGGGGCAGGGGAGCAGAACGGACACCCGGGTCAGGGGCAGTGGAGAGGGGCGGACGCCCAGGTCAGTACCAGGCCGGACGGCCAGGTCAGGGGCAGGGGAGCAGGGTGGCAGTGCGGTCTACCGGTCATCGGTCCCGCTTCACGGCTGGATAAATCAGGTCCGCTTCACGCATGGTGGAGCTGTGGTGATGTGGGAAGGATAACGATAAGATCCAAGATTATAGGGAGATGGACGTTTCCGTCTCTTTGTGTTTTGCTTGCTTATCAGAGAAACGTTTCGACAATACATTTCCACATTTTGCGCAAAATGGTTTGATTATATTTAGAAACTTCACAGCTGACGAAGAGTTGGGTAGTGTTCAAAAGCTTTGGCTTTAAACATTTTCGGGGGGAGGGTTCAATATTGGTATGTAAAAGTTTGTCTAGCTCTCTAGGTTTTGTATACATAAATATGTACCTAGGTGTACTTATGATATGTAATGACACAACGTGCATTACGGAACGTAATACTTTGTCCTACGAAACAAAGGCAACATTCTCATGACTTCCTTCCGAATTCCTGGAACAACTGCGTAGTTCAACACTACAAAGTACAAACTACACGGTGGATCAATGTATTGCGACTGTGGGTTGAGGCATGATGTTGTACTGTTGTAGCCAAGTATTGATTTTACCGAGAACTGGCCGAGTGGCGTGTCAAGGTCTGTTGCCCCTTGTAGGTATGACGTGCCACTTTCTTGGGACGTCTTTGTTGTTGCCTGATTAATAACTATTCGTGATACTGTGAAGTTCTCTAGCTAGCGTTCTTTCAAGTGACTTAGATCCGAACAGCCCTACCTGACCGCTCTCCATGTATTTTTGATACCGCCCCAGTGCATATGCTTATGTATGTGCACATTTATTTGAACGCTTTTCTTGTTGAGTTATTTTTGCTTTCCTATTGAATTATACTGTATTGACTCACGAGGCAGCATGATGATAGTCTGACATGTTATCTCAAAACATCTACCGTTGTTTATTGAAATGATGCTGTGCTCAGTAACTGATCGCCGGCAAAGCTGCTTGCTATTTTAACCTGCGGAATCATGTGACCAAACAATTAGCATGATTCAGCAAGGTCCGGTCAGGTGGTTTATTGTATTACCGTTAGCGTATCACCTTAACCTTCCGGCTACGGGATAGCTCCTTAGGCCGAGTATTTTGCTGCATTTTTTGCTGTGTTTAATCAAAGACACGATGAACTTTATCCCACGACCAACTATATATAAATATTGACTATCGCTACATCAGAATGTCTTCCGAGATTCTATTTTCGGTATCATTACTTACCGGTTGGTGTTAACTTGCAACACACAATTTGTTGAAAAGTTTCAATTAAACTCGCCATATAAACCACATCTGGTGTGTTTAATCTCGATGTATCCACCGATATCTTCTTACATCCATTCTATTTTCCCTTCCCTGCTTGATTTGCTTGTTTTGTTCTGTTTTACTCATTATTAACCAGCTGTTCTGTTCTGCGCCTCCAGCCTCAGGTTCACGTGTGGGACTCTGCCAGTCTCAACACGCTGCACGTGCTGGGAGCCGGGGAGCTGGACCGGGGCGTCTCCTGCCTGGCCTTCTGCCTGACAGACGCCGGCGCCCAGCTGGCCATCGTGGACGAGGGCCAGGACCGCACCCTGTCCGTCTGGGACTGGCAGAACGAGACCAAACTCACCGAGAACAAGGTAGGACGCAGAACGAGATGAAACTCACTGAAAACAAGATATAACAACGTAAAACAGCAGCATTTTAATCTGCATCTGTCTGGTCCGTGCGTAGCTCACATGCTCTCGCTATTGCTATAGGATGTGTTATATACCAGATTGGATTCCGCATTTAGTAGGTATGCTGGTATTCCTAATGGTTGTTGGTATAACATCAGCTACGCGAGAGAATGTATGTTTAGTATTTACATTAAAAGCAAACGATACATTTTAAACGAACGCTTAGGACTACTGAGTGACGACTGACATTGTATTTGACGTCCAGTGGCACCCGTTCTCTCTCTGACACCTGACCTGACCTGACCTGACCTGACCTGACCTGACCTGCCCTGCCCTCAGGCGTCCACCGAGACGGTGGTGGACGTGCAGTGGCACCCGCTGGACAAGGGTGTGCTGATGACCTGCGGACGTCAGCACGTCAACTTCTGGCTGCTGGAGGCCGGCTCGCTGCAGCGGCGGCAGGGCGTGTTCGGAGGCCGCGACCGGCCCAAGTACGTCACCTGCATGGACTTCACCGACACGGGCGACCTCATCACCGGAGACTCGGACGGCAGGATCCTGCTCTGGGAGAGAGGTGAGGTGGCGTGGGGGGAAGGGAAGGGTGATACTGAATGCGGAGGAAAGGTTGGTCAAGGAAGGTGTAAGACGGGTAAAACATATTTCCGATGGGATTTTTTTGGGGAGGAAGGATAAGGGCTTCTTTCTTTATTCCTTGAAAGTAAAGTGAATCATTCTAGAGAGAAACGAGAGAACGAGAAACAAAGGACGTCTATTAAGATAGCTTGCTCTGGTTTCAAGGAATTGAAAATTGTTCTCTAGGTCGTAACGGTAACGATCGACTGTGCTGCTTTGCGACTTGGACCTCAAACCCGGCCTCGCTTCTGTTATTTCACTCCGCTCACTTTCTGCGCCACCTCCGCTCCCCCGGTCAGGCGGCAACACCGTGACCAACACCGTGGCGGACGCCCACGAGGGCACCGTGTTCACCCTCTTCGTGGACAAGACGGGCAACGTCGTCTCCGGCGGCAAGGACGGCAAGATCGTCGAGTGGAACCGCGAGCTGGAGCAGACTGGAAACAGTATCGAGGTGAGATGGTGAACAGCGACCAGGGTTGTAGGATTGGCTCACTTGAACGATGAATTAATTGATAAATCGATGACTTTTTTGTTTTGCCTTGAGAGTCTACCAGAGGAGTGGTGACTACTGATGTGTCGAAGGTGTAATAAGGTTACGTCACCATGCTGGTTCCTACTTGTTCACGTTTCACTGTTTTGCATTATGTGACCTAACTTGTGTATTTATATGTTTTAATCTGATGATTTGTGCCTATTATTTTAAATCTAAAACCCGGTTGAAATCTCTAAAAAAGCACAAAACATGATTCTTCAAGTTTTATACAACATTAAATTTCATACGACCTGAAATATCCCTCGACCCGACCGAGCACCACCTAACCATCTATCACCCTCCCCCCTCCCCCCGTATACTCCCCAGCTGCCGTCCGAGTTCGGCGCGCCTCGGATGGTCTCCCCGGGCCGCGGCGACCAGCTGCTGATCGGCACCATCGGCAACTGCGTGCTGACGGGCGAGTGGGGCGGTGAGCCGGTACCGGTGGTACGGGGTCACACGGACGAGGTGTGGGCGGCGGCCGCGCACCCCGGCAGGCCGCAGTTCGCCACCGGAGGCTGGGACGGCCGCCTCTTCATGTGGGACCTGGTGACGCACGCGCCCGTCTGGACCATCGACTTCGAGGTGAGCGGGACGGGAGAGGGAGAGGGAGACTGGAGGGAGGGAGGGTACGTGGAGAGCGCGAGGGTTCGTGGGCGAGGTGGGATGGAAACGGTGAGGCTACGGGACTCAATAATTTGGGCCTGATGAGTGTTTATATGTTATGCGACGTTTCTGGAGTTTCTACTAAATTACGTGTGCAATAAGAAATATTGTTTTTGCCGTGTATGAGCGGCTTACAGTTGTCTGTGGAAGCTTTTGATACGTAAACATTTGCCGATGCCATGTTTGCGTTATAATATCATTCCTTTTGCTTCATTGTATCCAATTTTTAAGTGTATTTTTCTTTAGACGGTTCGTAGCTTGTTCTTGATTTGACTCTTAACCTTTGAACCTTTGACCTCTGACTTCTGACCTCTGGCCTTTAACGTCTGACCTCTCTGATATCTCTGACCTCTCTGACCTTTCTGATCTGTCATTTCTGACCTCTATGACCTCTCTGACCTTTCGGACCTTTATGACATATCTGATCTCTGACCTCTGACCTCTGACCTCTGACCTCTGACCTCTGACCTCTGACCTCTGACTTCTGACTTCTGACTTCTGACCTTTGACCTGACCTCTGACCTGACCTCTGACCTTACTTCTGACTTCTGACCTCTGACCTGACCTCTGACCTGACTTCTAACCTGACTTCTAACCTGACTTCTGACCTGACTTCTGACCTGACTTCTGACCTGACCTCTGACCTTACCTCTGACCTGACTTCTGACCTGACCTCTGACCTGACCTCTGACCTTACCTCTGACCTGACTTCTGACCTGACCTCTGACCTGACCTCCGACCTGACTTCTGACCTGACTTCTGACCTCTCTTACCTCTCTGACCTCTCTGACCTCTCTGACCTCTCTGACCTTTCTGACCTTTCTGACCTCTCTGACCTCTGACCTCTGACCTCTGACCTCTGACCTCTGACATCTGACATCTGACCTCTGACCTGACTTCTGACCTGCCCTCTGATTTCTGACCTCTGACCTCCCCGTCCCCTCTGTCTCCTCAGGAGGGAGTCCAGAGCGTCTCCTTCTCGCCGGACGGCTCCCAGCTGGCGGTCGGCCTCGTGTCCGGCCGGTGGGACGTGCTGGACGCCGACTCGCGGGAGACGGTCTTCACGCGCTCCGACGGTGACGAGCCGATACAGGCGCTGCGCTTCTCACCGGACGGCACCATGCTGGCGCTCGGCTCCAGGAACAACACCGTCTACATCTACGAGGCGGGCGAGGGCGGCTTCTCGCGCGTCGCAAAGTGCACGGTGGGTGTGGCTGTGGGGATGGTAGAGTAGGGGGTAGGCAAGGATGGTAAGGATGGATGGTAGGCAAGGTTAGGTCGGTGTTATTTTATTCGAGGAGGCAGCGGTTGTTCAAACGGCGTGACTTAACTGGCTTCGTTGTAACCTGTACTGAAGTACCTATGCAATTGATCGGGGTTTGTATAACCTTGCAGTTGTAGGCTGCCGAATTCCAAAACGTCATCTTGTGCGACCATTCTGAATTCGAGGGTCCGGGATATTGAGCAGAACACATATATGGGGATTGAGGACGTGCATTTGTTGTTAAGCCTTGACAAAATTATACAGTTAGATCATAGTGTGAGCTATAGGACAGGGTTTGACACTCAGCTGATTGCTGAAATTGCCGTATCCGCTGAATTTCTGACCCGCCGTTTCTCTGTCTCGCCGACTTCACCCCTCTGACTGCCGCTGGCTCCTCTCAGGGCCACTCGAGTTTCATCACACACCTGGACTGGTCTGCCGACTCGACCTATATCCGGACCAACTCGGGCGACTACGAGGTGCTCTACTGGACGGCCGCCACGGGCCGCCAGATGACCCAGGTGTCCGAACTGCGAGACACCGAGTGGGCCACGCACACCTGCACGCTGGCCTTCAACTCAGTCGGTAGGTGGCAGCTCCGTCGGGGTATAGATGGCGCCCTAGTAGCTAAGGTGCTGGCTCACGTTGACCGTTCCGGTAATTTCACCGCTTGATTGAAATTGAGATTACCATATTTCAATATATATGCCAGTTTATCCATCGTATCAACTGCGGGTGTGTATGGTGATATTAATTAAGAGAGTGTTATAAAATTTAACATAATTATCGGGCTGCGGACACATGGGTTCAGAGCAGAGTTCGCCACGGGCCGGGTATACCCATACCCATACCCATGCCCATGTGTATGCCCATGGGCATACCCGTATACATTTTTCGGGTACTTGGTGGGCCTGGGCAGATAAATGTACAAGTGCATTTTTCAGAATCACTGTTGCTGTGCCCTTTTTTATAGCAAAGATGGTTCTCAGTTTTACGTGTATTGTATCATTTCCAAATAGCTAAATACGCTAGGATGTTGAATGTATTTGTTGTGAAAGGAATTATTTGTTTAACCTGAACGGGCCGTACCAGACATGGGCATACAATTTATTATTTGAATGGGCCTGATCCGGGCATGGGTTAGGTATCAATAAGTTCACGGACACGGGTACGGGTAGGGCCGGATGTTTCTGGGGCCCGTGGCAATCTATGGTTCAGAGCAGGGTGTTCAGAGTTTATTTTACACCAATACAATTTCGTAGTAACCTACTGTTGCACACTCCGCGGTTATTTAGACGTGTCTTCCGTGCCCTCCCATGACTTCTGCCGTGTTTCGCAGGCATTTACCCGGAGAATGCCGACGGTACGGACGTCAACACCTGCTGCCGGTCTAACGGCGGGAGCCTGATGGCGGCCGGCGACGACTGGGGCCGCGTCAAACTCTTCCCCTACCCCGCCAACCAGGCCAAGGTGCGCTCAGCTCATACTTCGCTCTTGTGTGGGAACGGTGCTAGAAAACACTTAATTTTCTCAGGTGCTTAAATAAGACCACTGGAGTTACTTGTGCGTTCACTTGCTATTGTGACGTTGCGTGGCAACTGTCAAGCGTCTTCATGTAACGCTAGAGTGTGGTAGATCAGTATTTTGGTACCTACACCAACGCTGATCAGACTTCGTCGATTCGTGTCCTCCTTAAATCAGTGGTATGCTTTATTACTTCTTAGCAATGTGTCTTGAATATATGTCATGCGATGTTTTTCAGACGGAGAATCACGCGTACCAGGGCCACAGCAGTCATGTGACCCACGTCGAGTTCTTCGCCGAGGACGACCGTCTGCTGTCCACGGGCGGACGCGACATGGCCGTCCTCCAGTGGGCCGTCGAGTAAACTCTACTTCCTCCGGCTGCCACCGTGGCGCTGGCGACGGTGTCACGTGCTTGTGTCTTCGACGTTGGTCCTGGCCTGCTTTTTTGACATCGCTGTCGCCCCGAAAACGAACTGCGGGTTCAGCCTGTTGTGAGGACGCCATCGCAGCTTACTTGTGAATAGTAAAATCCTGTTTCGGATTTCGCACTGCAGAATACGGATGCAGGACCGCCACAAATGTCGATGTTTATCTGTGGTATGCTAGGGCGCCGTGTAACTAGGTATTGCCCAACATCTCTGTTCGTATCATCGAGTGGCTACGTACGTAAAGCTAAAAAATATTAAGTGATGTAATTGTGCATGTGTAGGCATGAAATGTGATCTTCACTAAAAAATTGTAGCGATTCATGCACATTGCACATGGCAAACAAGACAACGATGTCTGCAGACGGGCGGCGTATGTTACATATATAATCTAATGGTCAATGCAGCCGCCGATATAATTAATAGCCAATGCAGCCTCCTTTGTATTTGTCACAGTTAAAGATGGTCACTATCGCTTTTGAGCTGCTGCATATAATTGATAGTTAAAGATCACAATGGACAATAGTTGGAGGCTGTCAGGTTAGGTAATATGGCTCTTTGAACAGATATAGATTATAGCGCACATATTTCCGTGATGTTCCATGGCGTAGCATGTGGTAGAAGCGGACAATACTGAGCTATGCTATTAACGGTGCATGCAATGCATTGTCCTTTCGATGTTTGTTGGCTGTTGAGATGTGCCCGGATTATTTGTTTTGTAATAAAGGCTTATGCTAATTATGACATGTTCATTGTTCAGGGGTAGGTACCCAATGAGACCGATTGATGTTCTAGACGGATTTGCTGGCTGTGTGATATCAATTTATGAATACGTAGCTAACCAGCTCGTGACGGCCGTCAGCTGACCCGCAGTCTGTGACAGCTCGGCGGAGAAGACAGAAACAGTTCGATTCCGGGTCGACTTTCACATCTGAAGGGCGGTGCTGAGCTACAGCGCAGTTTTCTTTCCAACACGCGCTTGACCGGGGTCTCAGCCGAACATCATTGACCAGGGGAGGGGGGCAGGAAGTGTTATTTCCGGAACTAAGTAACGCAGCGAGACGCGCAATGCGGCAACCGAAAGGTCTCCATGAGAAACATCTAGGGTACACTTAATTTTGTTAAGTTGAGGTCACATGCCAGGTCAAGGTGAACTTAATTTTGTTAAGTTAAGGTCACATGTCAGGTCAAGATCAAATTAAAGGTCGAAATTGAGACTGGCGCTTATCACCTATTCAAAGACTTGGATTGTGACCATAGTCACTCAAAGCGTTCCTGACGGTTTAAACACTAAGCATCCTGCATGGGCAGGAATCGACATTTGTGGCAGAGGTCAAGATCAAGGTCAGGGCACAGAAGGTTAACGTTACATTTTTTATAGAAAGCCATACACAACATGTTTAACCCTCGCCCTACTCGATTCTAAAACGACCTCCCCGGAGGTTTTCCATGCATAACGTGTTTCCTAATCAGCGCATCCGTCTCAAATTTTGGCTAGCTGAGTTGACAACAATTCTACGTTAGCTTACAACTTCTTTTAAAAAAAATCGGTTGTAAAGTTTGGAAAAAATGACGTTTTGATGCCGTCATGTTTTAACATTTTCGGCGAAAAATGATAAACGTTTGTAAAATCATATAAAATCAAGTTATCAACCAAAATGCAAACCCTCAACGGCAAATGAATGCAAATGACAATCGCTATAAGATATCTATCTCGGATTTTCCATTTTGTTTCATTTTGACCCCAAAATTGAAAAAATGATAATTTTGTTAAACCCTATAATTTTAAAATGTTTAAAGTTGTTTTAAAAAACTGGAATATATGTGAAAGAAATACGTAATGACAATGATTACACAAAACTTCAAAACGATACCTTCATTTTTGACTAAGTGATTGCTATTTATGTACGCAAAAACTGTGACGTCATTTTTTAAATAACCCTTTTCACCTTTTTTACCGGATACGAACAAATAAATAGCTCTTATGTAATTTGGAGGAAAAATGATCTATAAAACAGCATTTGTGTTTCAATTAATCAGGTTCTAAATTTGTATGTTTCTGGCAGTACAAAATCTCTGTATTACCTATATCTGTTTTCTACACTTTGGGTCATGTGACCCCGAAGCTAACAAGTTGACCTAGATCCAAAAATGAGATACCGTTCGATTTCCCTTATAACTGGCAACATATTCCAGTTTACGGCGTCTCTCTATCTTTCTCCGTTCGGAAGTTATACTAAGCTCTTTGCGTATGTGCTGTAAAGCAACATGCATAGAAAATATCAACACTTCTGACTATATCCTTGACCAAGGAGGTCATTTACTGGACCAAACCTAAAAACACGATATATCACCGGATAGATGATACTACGGCGAGTATTTTGATGGAAACAGAATCGTTTTATACTCATAACTTTGGCAGCGACGAACGGCTGAGTAAAACTGCTATTTTGAGACATTGTCAATTTGAGGTCATTTAGGTGACCTAGAAGGTCACCAATTGACCTGATAATACAAATCAGACACCGTTAGATTCGCCTTACTGCAGGCAGCACGCTGGTCTTTTCCGCGTTTCTCTACGATGCTTGGTTCAAAAGTTAGCAGGGGTCGTTTTATTAGGACCCCTGTAGGGAGAAGGTGAGAAATGGTCCCCGTAGGGCGAGGGTTAAGATGCCATTTTACACGTATAATTCAATGGTAATCATCAGATTAACATTCAAACTCATTTACCACACGTACTGGAGGGGTGAAACACTTTTGTGCCGCTCCCCACATGTTTTTCCAAAATATAAAGATATCAAACACTAAGCTGCGCATGGCATCGGCGCTTGTGCCATATTTATGCTAATTCAATAGCGCATCGTTTAACGCCAATAAATTACAAGTCGGTCATTAAATTTTTTGAGCTATATGGATTTGCATTCCAAGATTGTGGCGAGAATCGAGGTCTACAAAGAACGAAGGTCTTCGGACGAGGTCTTCGGAACGAACAGTCAGATAATGATGATTCTTACACCATTTTGTAGATAGTGTCAATTATAATCACAGAACACTACTCAGAACACCTTTCTGGTGACCTGTGACGTCACAGAGGTCAAATTCCCCCAAAAAGTGAACTTTGGCCAAATTTGACCTTCATGACTTCGTTTGACCTTGAAGATGTTGAACTAAGGTCATCACAATTATACAAATGTGATCATCTCAGCACCTTTCTATACTCTAAGTTAAGTTATTCTAGCTTTCATACTTTCGGAGATCTCATGGGCGAGGGGGAGAGGCACAAAACTACCCCTCTCTCCAATGGGGGTTAGCGACATACCCCTCTCCAGTGCGCGTGTTAAGTTAGGATAAGGTCACGTCCAGGTCAAGGTCAGGTCACATGAGGTCAAATTTAAAAACAACAAATTTAATTGAAAATACATGTTCGTAGAAAAGTTTTATCTCAGAAACACGATGGTAACATTTTTGTTTCTGTATATTGCATAGAAACCCCGCAAAACTCACTTTCAAAATGACTTTATTATTTACCGTACTAAGGGAGCAGTGAGTCAGTCAAAAATAAATATATTGCTTTGAAATTTTGCATGGGAATTATTCATTTGTAGCAACATGACATAAATGATGAAAAATGTTATTTTAGTAGCCTCTGCTCATATTAATTCGGAAAAAGTGTCAAAAAACAAAGTAACACTTTTTCCGAATTAATATGAGCCTTCTTATATAATATTTTTCATCACGTAATACTTACAATGCTCATAACAGCCATCCAACATCTTTACATAACATATATACCGTTTACTTATTATCTTCAAAAATTGTTTTGTTAACATTTATGCAAACAAAGTATATTTTGAAAAATTTGGAACGCAAAAAAGAGAACAGAGTACCACGAGGTAGGTAAACACAGGAAGGAAGCATCCCTTCGAACGACGTTTGTTGGACTATAGTGTTTTCTGAGGCCCGATGCTACCGTTCAACATAATGCAAATATGATAAGTAGTTGGCGATCAAACGTGCATTCATAATTTGTTCTCGCTTGTTTCTGTCGCGACCCAAAATAAGCATCCATTACCTCATATTAGATTGGTCATCACACTAGCGACGTAGCTTGACGGACATCGTAACAGGGACAGCGGCAGTTGGAAGATGGGAAGGTTTAGTGATACCTACACCTCGCCTTTCCAGGAGCCTGCCAAGTATCTCTTTGACTACTCGGCTACCGACAAGTACTCTGGCGTCGACTTTGCGGCGGACGAGACGCGCGACGGTGGCGCCACCTCTGGCTCGTACCGGGTGGCGCTG